>JAVQJG010296344.1:0-13906 GCA_036024015.1 Craterocephalus amniculus | reverse complement strand
AGACTGGCGACCTGTCCAGGGTGTACCCCGCCTCTCGCCCCTTGACAGCTGGGATAGGCTCCAGCACACCCGCGACCCACTTGGATTAAGCGGTTCAGAAGATGGATGGATGGATGGAGTCGAGTGGTTAGTTTACAGCAGGGGTGTCCAAAGTTGGTCCTCGAGGGCCGCTGTCCTGCTGATTTTCTATGTATCCCTGCTTTAACACACTTGACCCATACAAACAGAAGTCAAAAGTTTGCAATTCTTTAGATTTTTGAAGAAGGAAAACTCAGTTAGCCAACGAGAAGAGAGTCAGTTTGTGTTGTTCCAATACCGGTATCGGAAATGCCTCTCATACTGCCCCAAATTCTGGTATCGGTAAGTACTGGAGTATAGGTAGCAATTCAATACAACATAATTTATGAAAATAAGTGTCTATATACTGATTAGCTCTGACACAGTTCTTCTTTATTGTTCTTAAAACGGTTGCACTGTGCCGCCGTCTGCAGCCTACTGTTTTAGACGGTTAGACAAGGTTAGACAAAGAGCTGATAGTAATGATGTCAGCGGTGTGGCAATATTTCACACTGGATACTCCCCCCAGCAAGACTAAGTTTGAAGATAAATGGCTTCAGTTTGTTGTATTTATTCAAGTTTTACAAAGACTTTAACCTGAGCCAGGCCTTACCACAATGCTAATTATATCATGGTCATGCAGGTGTAATATGACATTTGTTTTATAATACAGTGGTATCGGTACTTGGTATCGGCCGATATCAATAGCACAGGTATCGGAATCGGTATCGGGAGGAAAGATATGGTATCGGAACATCTCTAGGATACACCTTTAGCACTTAATTCAGGTTTTCCTTCTTGTTTTTCCTGTTCAGAGGAGAGTGTCTACTTTCAGTTGGAGAACCAGACAGGGTGTCATCTCCTTTTTTTTATTTCTTTTCTCTTTTGAATATCCTTTTTTTTTTTTTTTTTATGCCAAAAAATACCAAATACAAAACAAAAGAAAATCCCTTATTCAAGCAGGTACTGTTAAAAGTTACATGCCATGTAAGAATAAATAACAAGGATTCCACCTTTAACAAAACTTGAGTAAATTACGCTGGCTGGAGTCGGGGGCAGAGGTTTTGTATTAGATTTTTCAGCAAACTGCTCATCCATTGAGTCAACATCAGATAAATTAAATAGCTCGGAAAGGAACATAAAAAAATGCATTAAAGAGGTGGTCTTCAGTGTTTTAAAAGGGAAGAACAGACAATGAATATGAGATTTACATGACTTCAGCGTCAACTTTTACAAGTGCTGTAAAGCTTCAGCAATATTCTTTGTCAGGTTTGCTTAATGTCAGAGTCCCTACAGATGCCAAGCTCAGCCGGCTTTCTAAATCATTTTATAGTCACACAGAAACAGACCAACTTTTGGACAGGACTTACTGGCTAGGAGACCTATTGAGTCGTTTGTGAAGAGAATGGAGACTTCATCATTAAAGTGAACAACAGAACTGTTGGAAAGTAGATGGAGGGACTAAAACAGCACTGGGAACCATTCGTAAAAATCCTGAAAATGGGAGCACTGGGTATTGTGTGAACCTAAACAGATGTGACTTTAAAAACATTCCCATTGTGTTTACATGTAAACACTGATGAAAGTGGTGCATCTGTGTGAAACATTAGATTTTATGGTGTTAGAGGATGTCTTCTTTTCCTGATATTAAAAGAAAATACTCATAGATGTGTTGTTACATCCAAGCTAACGACTGTCTTTCTCTCCATGCAGAGCGTTTCGACCACCACTGTCCATGGGTGGGGAACTGCGTGGGAAGGAGAAACTACCGTTTCTTCTACATGTTCATCCTCTCCCTCTCCTTCCTCACTATCTTCATCTTCGCCTTTGTCATCACGCACATCATTTTACGTAAGTAAAGAGAAAGAGGCGTTGTGCTCTCAGGCGCGGACTGACACGCAGTCCTTGTGGCTGTGTTCTTGGTGTGTTTCAAGCCAGCAGGTTGTAAGTGGGTGGTGTGAAAAGCTACAGCGTTGTGGACCGTTGCCACGTTTCCAGCTGGGAGCAGGCAGCGGGCCGCTCAACTTTCTTTCCTTGCATGTGTGCGAGCGAGTATATATTATTGTCAGTGGGTCAGGACAGAAATATCGGTCAAGCTTGACGATCAATATACTTTTAGGTGTTGTCCTTTCTTTTTATTGCAGCTGTAGCTGTGTTTACATAGTCTACTATTAATTGGATTTGAATAAAAACACCTCTTAGATCAGACTGATATAAGACGTTGAATTTTATAATCTGATCAAGTGGGCTGGTGTAAACTTTTTTCATTATCTCATGGATAGCAAAATGTAACCATGTTAATAAGATTGTTTCCCTTCTGGATGACTCAAGTCTGTTTGAGCTGATGCTTGGTCTCAGAAACTAATCTTATCATTTGATCCAAAAGACCATAAGAGATCAGAGCTGCTGAACATCCTGATGAAACTTTTGAAAATTACCTTCTTTTTTTGTAATTTGTCTTGTCGAGTAAACACATTCTCAGGTAAAGAGTGTTTTTTTCAATCAGTATTAGATAACTACACACTGTTCAATCATGACATGTACATGCAGGGCAGAGGTACCACCAGTTTTCCAGTCTCTGAACTATCAGTGAGATATCTCCAAATGCTGCATAAACAGTAGCTAACCAGCACCAAATTTGTAGCCTTTGATCCACATCTGACCTTCCATAAGTCATACTTGAAAGTTGAACAGGAATGTCAAATGAAGTGGGGACACTCAGCTTAACTCGGTTCATCTTGTTGACACTAATGGAGCTTTCTGGCCAAACAATAAAGGAGGTTTGCTGAGGGGAAATTGGGCTGGGGAGCTGGCCAGGGACAACATACCTTCAAGGGTTTTTTCTCTGGTTGCATTCACACCACAAATGGGAATGTTGAGGCAAACCAACAGTTAGCCATTAGAAGACGCGTCTGAATTATGTTGCAGTACATCTGTCATTTTCAGGCTCTAGAAACTGTGGCCTTCACCATTAGTATGTTGTGTTACAATTGTTTTTGCACTCGTTCTGATAAGTTTAGAGAATTTTAGATATAGTATCAGTCTGTCCGTGTACAAAAAATGTGCACAATGAAATTCATTTCAGAGGTTCCAAAAGCATCTAAGCTTTACCCAAGAAAGTGTCCCCTATTAACAATCAATAATAGTGAGAGTTTAATGCTCTGTATCTAATCCAAGTTGTCAGCATGCAACATTCAGTAACACCGTGTGCATATAATACTACATAGAGGTATAATGGCAAATGTTTCTCTTTTTACAGGCTCACATCAACACGGGTTCCTCAGTGCACTTAAAGACAGTCCTGCCAGATATCCTTTACTGCTTTTCTGTTGTTTTTTAAGCGTGATCATCAATGTGACTGGCGGGTATCTTAAGGTAAATGATCAAGTCTTCTTGTTTAAGCTCGTGTTTAGCAGATTAACATGTTTGTTTCTTTTATTTCATCTGGCTGTAACTTTGCTCTGCCCTTCTTGTCATATGAGAAATTTGATACTATCACTCAGGTGGGTCAGTGAGATAGATGGCATGCAGGAAGCCTTTTAAGCTTTAGTCATTACAAAAACACCACAGGACAGCAGAGATAATCACTTGGAATGTGGTAAATCCTCTCAACTCAAATGTTTTCTTTTGCTATCGCAGAGAAGCTGAGTTTCAAAACCATCCGACCTCCGCTTTTAGCCGTAAATCAAACGCGTTGTGATTTAACTTGTGCCTACGTACCTCACACTGTTTCATGGACGGTTTGGTAGAGAAAGCTGAGCCGGAGTTTTGTTTTATCTTTTAATCAAAAAGAACCATAAAACACCCTCTGACTATTTATGGCAGCCTATAAAGAAAGGTGCTACAAAAATTTTTGATGTCTTCTCTTTTACATACTGCAAGCATCTGATCCAAGTTGTTTAGCTGATTCAGAATTAAAATGACTCAACTCCCAGTTCAAGGTGAACTCGGACTCTTGGTCCAACTTTTGTCCTTTGTCTCTGTGGCTGAGTGGGATGACTTTCTCTGTTTCTATGTCTTACAGGACTTTAATAAAGATGAATCGCAGTCAATCGTATCATAAATGTCTTTTAAAGTAGAAGAATGGTGACAGGTTTCGGACTTGCTTAGGAGGAAGAGATTAAGGCAGCAAAAAGCAGGAGGGATGAGAGAATTTGATTATTCTCTGAGGTACAGTTCAACAGAATGACTCACAGCCTTCGACTATTAAATGCTTTGATGAAATAATTGCCGCATAGTTTCTGAGTATTTTTTTAATATGACACATGTAGACTCTGTGCTAAAAGATAAAGTGGGAGTCGGGGTGATTTATCTGTAAGATTGTGTGTTTTGTGTTTCATGTGGAACAGAGAAAATTAGTAGTTATCAGCAGTGCCGGTCAAATGAACTAGGAAGTATTGGCAAGAGGAGGACAGCCTTCAGGGTGTAGGTCAATATGCTACAACTGCATTTTTTTCTCTCCACACTGACTCCATGTTGCAGACAGTCAATATGAAATTATTGTCTGTTTCTGTCAATGTACAAATGGATCAAAATGAAAACCTCTGCAGAAAAGTCATTCCTTAATGTGACGCTAGCACTGTGCTGGAGGTGGTGGTGTGTTTCTTCTCTGTCTGGTCCATAGTGGGTCTCTCAGGCTTCCACACTTACCTGATCAGCTCCAACCAGACAACCAATGAGGATGTGAGTATGACCGTAAATCACAGTGTACCATATTCCTTGTTTATTTTAAGCCAGAAGTGTACAGCTCCAGCCTTCGAGGGCTGCAGTCCTGCAGATTTTAGATGTTTGCTTGATCTAACACACCTCGTGTCATGCTCTTTAGATCCCATCTCTTGTGATCTCAATGGGCCAAGTTTTCCCCATGGTCTCTTAGAAAATATCAAGCATGTTGTATATTCACTTGGGGACTGGGCCAGGCTTTGTAACCTGAACCAGGCATACTATATTTAGCATTTTTTGATATGTAGAGATTTGATATGTAATGATTTAAAATCAAGTGTTTCATTCAAAACTTATTCAAATTTGACACTTATATTCTCATAACTGTACAAGTTTTGCATAATAAACCATAAACGTGATCAATCTTACAGGAAAAGAGACAGCAGTCGTTGCTTTCATCTTTTTGTATATGTCAGCCTGAAGACTTTGTAGTGTCAGCAGAGCCTGTTAGCTCATTTGGTTAGCATGTGCTGCTAATATTACCGAGCTTGTGGATTTGGTCCTGACATGGGCCTCTAAGAATTTTATAAACTAGGAGTTAGACAAACAGCAGAGTCATGTTATATTAAGTTGTGACACCAAAGACTATTAATAACGTTGTGCCTTCTCCTCTAGATAAAAGGTTCGTGGTCTTCTAAAAGAGGGAAAGACAACTATAACCCGTACAGCTATGGCAATATATTCACCAACTGCTGTGCAGCACTGTGTGGACCCCTGCCACCGAGGTAGGATGCGTGCTAATGTGCATTTGTGTTTTTATGAGGTTGTTTACACATTCCTAGATGCCCAGATGATGGCATATAATCCCCATCATTCACTGTACTGAAAAAAACCCTCCGTCTGTCAGTTGTTTCTGGGTTTTTTCATCTCATAGTAATTTTCAGTTCTGTCCAAAGGCAAAAATAGAACTTAGTCAAGACTTTGTTTGAAGTGAAGGGCTCTTTGAAATAAGCCCGCCTGCAGCCTTTTTCTAAACAAAGCTAAGACACTGCCAGTGTAAAGAATTTCAAGCTCATTTTAACCAAATCCAAGATCAAAGTTGTCTAGAGATATTAGATTTAATCTTTGTGCTGCTCATTTAGAGGCCAGCTGTCACAGCCACATCCGAGTGTCCATGTGACTGTAAATGTGGACAAACATTGCACATTCCCTCTTAGCTTCTCCCACTTTGGCTTTCTGGTAAACTTCCTCCATTTTGACTTTTCCCCACTCTATCTTGACTAGAAATGAGTGCCCTCTGACCAGATAACTGGCATTGGCCGTTATCTTTTCTCGCCACCATACCAGTGTTTAAAATAAAACGCATGGAATGACGTCAGAGCATCATATATATCTTAAGTTATTTTTAACTTGCAGTTTGTACCTTTGCCTGCACCTTTGCTCATGCTGACTTACAAACAAGATATTTCCTGCTGACTACTATCAGCGTCCTTATATGCAACCATAGATGTGCTTACATTTGCTTAAACAGCCACCGTGAAGGATTTTAGCAACGTTCTTATTACGGCATTTGGCTTTACCGCACTCAGGCCATCACAATCCATAAATCTGCAGTAATGATTCCAGTTGGTGGTGAGGAAAGTCCTCAGTACACAGGTGGCTGCCATCTGGACATGTTTGTGTGTGTGTTTGTGGCCACAGGCATTGCACAGCTGGATCCACCAGTAATAAAGGAATGTTTCACTTCACGCGCAACCCAAGCAAGCGCACCCTCTCACATTCACATGCGTACGCAGACGAACTCTTTCTGCACGCCGTTCCCTGCTGGGATCTTGACTCATATTTGCAAATGCATGTTTTCACACTCATTTCCCTCTAAATGCATCTCCAGACTCTCAAAACAAAACTAGAGACACAGTTTGCTGCCGTAGACTCCCAGAGCTCATTTCTGTAACTCTGGGAAAACAGATAAATGTATATATATATATATATATATACTGTACTTCAGCTCACGTCCAATACTCTGTTAAATGATTACCTCGTTTAACACCTCAGCTGGATCTCTGTTTGTGGTAGAGGTTGCTCAGTATCTGATCAACCCCTATCAGGCTGATAAATAGCTACTATCACCGTGAGCAACCCATGAGCTCTCACATGTGCATATGCATAGCAGAGTTCGGCAGGTGGTTGTCTAACCAGCTGCGTCAGGGCTCTGCAGCATTAACGGTGGGACAGAAACAATGATTCACTCCGCCGCTTCACTGCAGGCCTGCGCTGATTTATTACCAAGTTGGGATTTTATGGGTTCGTGTGAATGTGTGAGTGGAAATATGAGCATTCGCACTCACTATTTCTCCTTCCTGGTCAAGAATTGAATAATGGGGTTTGTGCACAAAACACTGCACCAGTATTTACTGTGTGGTAACACAAGGTCATTTAAGCTGTTGTAATTCTGTCTCCCTACAGTAAGATTGACCTCACCTGG
Source organism: Craterocephalus amniculus (assembly GCA_036024015.1). Lineage (NCBI taxonomy): Eukaryota > Metazoa > Chordata > Actinopteri > Atheriniformes > Atherinidae > Craterocephalus > Craterocephalus amniculus. Next base: position 6,702 of record JAVQJG010296344.1, on the reverse strand, counting down.
ATGTGAGTGTGTGTTTATTATTGTTGGTAGTCAAAATCTAAAATATGTTTGCTTTCTTTATTCTGTTGTATTTGCTGCGTAATGTTTGTGGATGCGACATAACAGTTTCTTTGTCCATTCTTTTCTCTTATTAGTCTCATCGATAGACGGGGCTTTATCCAATCGGATACACCACAGCTGGCACCACCAACCAATGGCATCACTATGTACGGTGCCACCCAGTCGCAACAAAGCCACATGGTAAGATTCTGAAGTGACGTTTATCCGGGTTTGGTTTATTGGATTAAAAATGCTAAATGTACTTGTCCTTGTGTTAATGTTCAGATTTTTTAAGGACCACACTTATATTATCCTTTTTAGAAATAGTTCCTTTTGTTGAAAAAGTCTGATAATATTATTCCCTGTTAGCAATAGGAATGCCATAATTACTTGATTTAATAATTTACCGTGGGATTAATTCATCCTAAAGATTCCGCAACATCACTCTCCTAAGGAGATGATGTCCAAACCAAAATGGCAGATTATAATGTAGAGAAAGAGGTCTCATCAAGTCCATGTCCAGGTAGACCCTTTTCCATCTTTTTTCTTCAAGAGAACTCCAGAGTTGTCATATTTATGTGTTTACAAAGCACAAGGGACTCAGTTGGAATTACACTTACACTTTCACACTTACAGTACTTTACTTTGCAACTATTATTTTGTTATGTTGATACCAAATGGTATAAATATTAAAACTATAAGATAAAAACCTTTCAATTGTGTTCATATGATTTTACACATGGTTTGAAAATAATTGCTACATAATTGTAAAAATTATTATTTCTCTGACAATGATTGAACCAAGACTATCTACAATCATGACTTCCTTCATTACTATTAGCTGAAAACGTCACACAGTGAGAGGGTTTTTTACAAGTTATACAAGGTAGGCGAATAATAATGGAGAGCAGAGATGCTGTTAGAAAATGGTTTAGGTTTTATAAAAGCCTTTAAGGTCGTGTCTTTAAATTCACTAGTCCTTGGCGGCCTTGCTGCCATGCTGTTTGACCGAGTGTCACCGACGGCCATAATGCAACTCCAGCAGAGCTGCACTGTGACAAAGCATGTTTCACAGCAGTCTGTCCAACACACTGACTCTCCAGATGTTGTCAGCTTGCACAAACTGAATCAGATTGTGTTTGAGGAGTTCAATCTATAGGCATTTTGTGTATTTGTTAATGGCTGCTGTGGTAAATTTGAACTATAATTGGTTTTACTGATAGCTAGAGTAAGATCCAGAGGAGGCCAGACTTTCCAAATCCTAAGTTCCACTTGTAAGTTTTCTGGCATCCTGCAATCGCATATTTGTGCTGGATTAGATCTGGGAATGCAAATTCTCTCAATGTTTTATCACTGCTCAAATTGACGACATTGATCTGGATTTCAATGAGCAAGCCAGCGATTTCATCTGCTGTGCATGTGTCGCTCCACGTTGCCTCTAAATGAAAGTAATTTGTGCGTGCTGAGGCTGCAACTGATTGTTGTTACGCTTTGCTTCTCAGCGGGATGTGTAGAATAGATGTTTTTGTGTCACCATGCAGTTGACCCAAAAAAAAGAATGTTGAGACCACACAAGGTCAGGCTCATTAACATCCAGCTTCACAATCTGAAAGTGCTCCAGCTAAAAGGATGTGCAGGGTGAATGAGGGAATAAAGACACCACACTGCTGGCAGTGTCTCTCTGGGCCTGAGCTGAAGCAACCAGTCTCTGTTATTCACTGTTTACCTCACACATTACATGCTAGATTTGAACCCTTCTCATACAGCTACTACACATCATTCTCTGTTAGCCTCCCTGCGCACCCTTGATCTCACACAACCTCATCCAGCTTGTTCTCACTGAGACGTCAAAAATGAATGTCATCCGTCCGGATGTCCTGAGCGAACCAGCTGCATCAGGCTGAAAGCCGTACGAGCATTCCCTTACGTTAGCACCTTCAGGAATAACCACCATCTGTTTGCCATGGTTGTCACGATTAGCGGCTAGAGTTGTCCTTTTGTACTGATGGCAGGCTGCTTGTCTGCATGCGCGCTCGGTTGTGCCGTGTAAACAAATCACATTTGTATCTTCAGTTGCATTGTTGACTCGTCTTCTGCACACGGAGCCTGTTTTTAGCTCACTGTTTGCATCAAGGCGTTTCCATTGATAGTTGGACGATGAAAGCTCCTGCTTTCTTGTGATGCGTTTTTGTCTGTGATGAGGCTTAAATCGACAGCCTGCTATGCAGAATCCTTTTAAGCTGTTGCCATAGTAACAGCGCAATATGAAGTCATGTTACACCTTGATAACAAAGCCTGGGATATGACCCATGGGTGGAGGGTCGTCTCCTCATATAAAGGATGCAGTTATCAGCATTTTCAACATTTTTCCTTTCACGTGTTAAGCTGAAAACATTGTGATTGCTGGGTGTGAAGACATGAATTTTTATTGTTTTCTGAATTGTGTTGCTTTAAGCTATGATTCAGTTAATCAAAAAGAATACCTAAATGTCAGATGAATCAGTAGTTTCATCATGTTTATTGTTGCTGGTTGCAGCCCGGTTTAATTCCTCTCATCTCTTTTGTGCCTGTGTGCAGCACAAACGGAACAGCCGTCATTTTTAATTTAATAACAAAAACGAAGGGTCTTCATAACACTAATTTTAGTCTTTTTTTAAAAAAAATCAGTTTTTATGCTGTGATACACAGTTAGCATTCAGCTTTATAAATATGTCTGTATTAGTCCTTCCCACTTCCTTTATGCCTTCCGCTTCCTCTCACACCCGGAGTGCCGTGTGATCATCCGCCCTTCCTTGCAGATCATAGCACAGTGAGTGATGTGAGCCTGACAGCCCACAGCCTCGTTTTCAGTTTCACCACCCACTCTTCACTTCCCCCGAGCTACAGGGCTGCCGTTTCCGCCTCCCATGATGCCCAGCTGGGTTTTTCTTATAAAAGCACTTGTTTATTTTTTTTATTATGATGAGGCGTGGGTCAGAAAAATTTGTTTTCATTTTCCCTGACTTGGACCTAGGGCTTGGCAATAAATCAAGATTTTCAATTATATCAAAACCTGTCACACAAGATATAAAATAAGGGATTATAATTTATATCGAGTTAGCTTGTTTGGAGTTTAAAATATCTTTTTTTTTGGCATTTTGCACAGCTGTAGCTTTATGATCATTGAAAGTTATTTTTTTTATTATTTTAATACAAATATACTTTAATTTCAGTCAAATATTTATTTGCACATCATGCTTCTGATACTTAATAAAAGTGCATTCAGCACTCAAGGCTGTAAATTTGAACCCAAGAAAATTTATATCAAGATATATATTGTATATCATGATTAAGGAAAAAATGATTGAGATATGAAAATTGGTTCATATCACCCAGCCCTACTTGGACCAGTTTAAAAGCGTGCAACTTGTCTTTCACCACATGACAGCCTGAGATATATTGCAAGGGATATATGTTGGTTCCAGTTGGTTACAGTTAAAACCCAACTTCTTGGGAATTAAATTAGTTTGGATCACAAATAATATCTTGAAAGTATGCCTGTAGTCCTTTATTATCTGTTTCTTTTATTTTTTTCCTTGTTTTATCATTTACATACAAGAGTTAATTAATGTCTGTTGTCACCTTGAATATACAGTTGTGTTGTAAGGCTTAGACTGTGTTTAAAATGTGAATATAGGCTTAATTTTGTCATTAGAGGAAAAAACATCTGCTTTTTGTGTCATCATCGCCGTGTGTCAGAAAACCAAAACACTTCCCATCATTCCCTCGGTGCTATCTGATGATTATGATTATCATTGTTCTTACTCTGCTGTGGGTGGTACTGAGTCAGTTTGTGGCCCATAGAGGAGAAATAAAAGCAGGAAGTAATGCATGTTTGCTTAATATCCGAAACACCTTGATAGATAGAAGCAGCATCTGTTCTGCTGGTAAACGCAGCTGAACCTGTGTTACAGTCACATGTGTAATCTTCATTTTAGGTCAGTGAGATTGAGGCAGACCGGTGAGACGCTGAGGCTTTTTCGGTGCTTCGTTTCAGTCACTTTGGGAGCGCTTTGGGTGCAACGGGTCATGGCCGGACTTTGACTTCTTAATTCCTGTCACTTTCATACAACTCATGATCTTTTTAAATGTGACTTCTCTGATGACGACGGGCTAATGGGGTCTAAGCTAATCTGCCTCTAGCTGATGTATGGTCCTAACCCAGTTACCCTGCTCCACTTTCAGACGTGTGGTTTCCACTCTAAAGCAATGCCATAGAGATCAATAGGCCATGAAGCCATGATGTAATAGCTTTGTGTTTTTAGCTTTGCTGAGCGACTGCAGCAACTCTACTGGAGCAAATTTACATGTTGGTGCTGGTTCTTTGGATCTGCGTTCTAACAAGGGTACTAACATCTATTTCTCATTTTCTCCCCCTTATCCGATCACTTACCCCGTCTTTGTGTTCTTTACATTTTCCTCTTTGCCTCCTTCTGTTTTTTCCCACCCTTCATCTAATTTTCGATGCTCACTCGCCTCAATTTCCCTCCTCTCCCTCCGGCGCCTTATCTCTCGCTTCGCCTACCTTCTCCCCTCCTGTGTTGTCCTCCTTCTGCTTCCTCTCAGTGTGACCAAGACCAGTGCATTCAGAGCACCAAATTCGTTTTACAGGCCGCCGCCACGCCCCTCCTCCAGCAGCAGAGCAGCGAGCCCGTCATCCTAACGGCCTCCCCTGAGAACGGAGCGTCCCTACCCGGCCGCGCCTCGCTCACCCTGGGCGGCCCGTGCGCCTCGCTCCCCCTCGGCCAGCCCACGCCTCCGACGTCCACCCCCAGCCTCAGCTGCCACGAAGCTACCGACATGCTGCCAATCCACGGACACAGCCACACTCACAGCCATACCCACCCCCTCCAGGAGCAGGTGGCCCACCACCACTTCCTCACCCCAGAGGAGGTGCCATCGCCGCCGGGTATGCTCCACTGCGGCAGCCCTGTGGGCCACGGCCACACCATGCAGGCTGGCTTCTACAACCCGGTCAGCCAGGACTCACTACACGAGGACTCAGTGAGGGGACTGGTGAAGCTCAGCTCCGTCTGACTGTGGGATATACATCCTTTTCTTACTACCCACCTTTTCTGACGTACAATTCTCCTGTGCCACTTTTTTGGATCAGATGACTCCCCCATGAGTTACAGGCTCCAGCTGCTAGAAACCACATGGAAATGAACAGAACTGAAGTCGAACCAGTTGTCCTCAGCCATTGTGTTGCCAAACCTGTCCACTGGCACTGATGAGATAGTTCCAGGTGTGTGTGCAACAACTTAGACCAACTTTTTTTTTTCTTTTTCTTAACTTCAAGGGAAGATTAAGTAGTTAGCTTTTGGAAACTTGAGAAAGGGGTGTTGGGAGTGTGCCTTTTAGAAGTGTCACATGTGTCTGTAAGCCATTTTGAGCAAAAACAAATACAATTTTGAGTACATGAGATCTCTGGTGAGAATCTGAGTCTATAAAAGGATCACAAAGTCTGACGGATAATTTTTTTGTAAAACAGACCTGATCCGATTTGCCTATTGCTGATTGGACGGTATCTTCTGCCTTTTTTTTGTCTTGGACAGTCTCAGCAGTGCAATGGTGGATGTCTTCATGTTGCATATCATCCTGCTTTTTCTATGTAAAAATAAAAGAGACTGTTGTACTGTATTATGGTTATTACAACTCTTAGAAATTATATTTCCTGTGGATATTAATAAAACACCAACTTTTTATCAGATTCCAGTGCATTCGTGTTGAAGGAATAATGTGTGGATGTGAGAGTCATGTGGTGATATCTGCTTTAAAGTTTATCTTGTGACTGCTGCCTGTGGTCATTGCATTCAACATTAAAACAAAGCTTGTCTGATGAATATTTTGCAACATTTATGGATTCACAAGCAAGACCAGCGTCCCATTCATCCTGACAGAAGTCCTGGTAAGACCTCCGCCTTTGAACACCGATGTACTAAAAGTAGCACAGCTTCCAGTCATTTCTATTGAAAGTAATGTGTAAGTGCCTCTGCAAGGGAAGGTGAAAACAGATTAGTTCTCTTCTGCCACCTTGTGGTGAAATAGATGTACTGCAGCCAAGTTTCAGCAAACAAAGTTTTCTCCCCAGTGTTTTACCTATGCTTTTTGGAAAACACAGCCAAAAATTTGTTTAGTCTACTGTTGAGGTTTAGAGAGGAGACATAACAATAAAAAAGAAACTAAATTAAATCAATCACACATTCATTTATTTTAAAATAAAGTATGTCACATGGATATTTTTTCTTCACAGCAGAAAAGGCAAACAACATGGATTTCTTTAATCTTAGCATTTAGTACTGCATTGGTCTGAGGGAAGTGGTTATAGATGGACTGTATCCCATAAGGATTTCATTATGCAAACTACAATTTGTTATTGAAATATCTATGACAGATTAAAGTGGGATTAATTCTGCTTCTTCTTGTTCATTCAAGTGCATGGGACATGTAGGGCCATGAAGAGGAACACTTCAGAGAAAATCTGAGTATTTTTGTACAAATTTTGGTGTAAAAAGGAGAAATGCTCTGAATCTTAACTGTACGGTAAATAATTCAGCACTTTGCATCAGTTCATTCATTGAGTTTACTGACTTTCTTATTAACATATAAGCCAAGTCAGTAATT
>JAVQJG010296310.1:0-61409 GCA_036024015.1 Craterocephalus amniculus | reverse complement strand
ATATATATATATATATATATATACTGTAAACTGTATAATTTACTGCATATAATAGTTTTCCAAGGTAAGTGGGTTTTTAACAGACATTTTTATTTGACGTAAACATATAATATTGTCCTTCAGTCTAGGCTGGATAGTTAACACGGACCGTTTTCAGATAATTAAATGATCATACCAAAGAAGTATTTGCTTTTAATCAGATTAGTGTAACTTGAGTGCAAAGATTGTTAAGGAACAACCATGTTTGTTTTTTATACTTACATGTGTTTTCCATATTTCTTATACATTTATCCTAAGTTGGTGAGAGTCTGAAAATGTCACACAGAGCTCATATTCATCTGTATCCCTGATTTAAGCATGGTCAAATAACCAATTTAATCATGTTTTTTGGAATGTTTCTGAATGCTTATATTGGACATAAATGTGAAAATAAACTTTGAAAACAAAAAGAATTCTGTTATGAAGGTTGTGATGTCTATTCCATCTCTTATTAATTACTTACATTAAATCCCGTCTGTATATGAATAGGTCGTCGTGCTCAGTGTTTTTTCACATTTGCTGCATGATCATATTTCATAAACACTGCATTTGAATTTTTATGTACAGAGTATGCAATATCCATGATAAACTGAATATGTAAATAGGCAATGCTTTATTTATGAGGGCCTGCCAGAGTCATACTCTTAAGTATTACTTTGGATGATAAGATGGATCGACAAAAATATTAGTTAGGGGAGTACTAGTCTGTCTGTGGAATGATTGATAATTAACAGGTTAATATGTTCAGTTCGGAGGTCGTAATTCACCTGCTTTCTCTAAAAAAAAATTTCATTGTAGAAACATTGTAATTGTTATTCTAAACACTGAAAAGTAATAACCCTAAGTTATTCCTTTGAAAGATAGACAAAAATGTGATTTTTATGCTTCCTGTTGACTTATAACAGGATGTATACTTCTGCAATACAGCGCTAAGAAAATCTGCAGATTTATTTAAATGAATCACCCAGGAAAATGCCCAAAACTAGTCAAGTCTGTATCTTTTAGTCACACATTTAATCCTAATGCTACATTCCATTACATTTCAGGCAGTAAGTGCCTTGGAATTACCATCCCATCTTGAAGGAGTCCTTTTTGTTATTGTTGTAGAGAATGGTTAGCATGCCGGGGATGCTCCAAATACGATTTTACATCCACTTATGGAAATCCATTGTTCCTTGAACATTTCCACATACAAACCAATATATGCTTTTCTAGGGGGTCTAAGACCTCAATTACATCAAAGGCAGTTTGTCCTGCAGCTGGGCTGTCTGCTAAAGGGCTTAAACAACTGTGTCAATGCTACCCCCTTGTGACCGCACTGCAGTAGAGGCATTTCTTTACAACCATAATTCAATAGAAAAAAAATGCTTTTCTCTAGAAGCATAAAAAACAACCAACATGCAAACATTGTTCTCTTGTGTGTACATAAGAAATGAATCATTCAATACAAAAAGTTTTAAAATGGCTGTTGTTACTATTGTGCCCATTGTTTAAACCAAGTCATTTTTCCCTTATCCTTTATATTACAATAGAGCCTGTTTGTATGTCTTGTTTTGAATGACGACTGTCTGACATCTTTATTGTAGTTTGGAGGAATGAATAAGGAAGATTAAAAGAAAGTCTGAGAGATCCTATTTGGACAATATGAAATGAAATGTGTCATCACAGCACCTATTCCATTTGTAGCTTCCAGATCTCTTTCATTAACACCAAAGATGTTGAGAAAGTTGCTGTGCTGACAGATGCGCATGTCAGAGGCATGAGAGAGAATATTTTGGAAGGCAGTCCTCCCTGCTGTCCCGGCCCCGGGAAGAGGAAAGCATGCAGTCTTTCATTGTATAGATGTGAAAAGAAAATAATTAGAAGCATAGATATATATTTTGCAAAGTTGCACAGCTCTCTTGTCACACAACAGAAAAAAAAAGCGGCTGAATTCTCTGAAGTGCAGTTTGCCATTTTTATTTCCCAAGTTTGCTCTTCCTTCAAATACTGAGTAAGATTTGTTATAGGGAGCAGCAGTTTGCTACAAAGGAGTCTTTGGAGGCAGAAAAAAGAAATATTACATATATACAAATATTAGGCTTTTATTTGAAAATCAAGGAAATTGCAAACTGAAGTTCAATTTCAGCAGGTTGTTCAGAACATAGCTTTAAAAAAACTAAGAAAAACATTGCATTTAGACTAATGAGATGAAAGGTAGAACGTCAATAATGGCAAGCAAATTAAAAACAGCGCCACTCTAGCTTCTTTATATAAGATGAAATTGTTACAGTTGTAATTTCAAATGACAAAATAAAGGTTTGGCACAGTTTCTAGCAAATAAATGCAATTCAACTGTCATTTTTAATCAATCTCACCAAAAAGTGGGTGGAGGAAGATCATCAGTCTGAATGGATATGCCAATACTAATGAGCATTGATGCAGGACTGCTGGGAGATAAGTTATTAAAAGTAGGCCATGAAGAACATGCACCATATATTCATGTACTGTTACTTTAATTAAAAAACTTTTCCACAATGTTTCACTTTTCCCTCTCATCATTACATTTGATGTTTAGTAAACACAATTTAAAAGCTCATGTTTGATCTGTAACATAGGAGTATAACAGTTTATGTAGCCTAGTGGTTTCATGTATATTTTAACAGGTATCAGAGTGGGGTTGGATTATAGGGCTGCACTATGCTGACATCTCACACGGCTTCCTGAGGTCAGGCCATGTCAGTCACAGGACTTGCAATTGCAGAAGTCCCCGCTTGCCCTCTCATTGACACCTCCCATTGACTTTCCTTCACGCAGACCACAGAGCCTAAACCATTTCATTCAGGGTGACCCAGTGTCACCCCCCGCACTGGACAGGTTTATACCTCACTGACAGATTTCGACAGAGCTATGGCTTTTTTTTCTCTTAGTGTATTCTACCTGACTCTAAGTGTAATCTCTTATTAATAGTCGCCGCACATCAGAAAGCACCATGTGTGCGTGCTACCAAACAATGTTTACTTTCTAGGAAGAGAAATAGACTTTGAGTTATTTTCTTCCCTAACCTTAGGTTCGGATATGCAAACATGTGACCTGATATCATGTTATTTATGTCATATAATCTTTTCAACTCCCTCTGGATGCGGTCGGCATACAAACATGACCAAAATACATATTTAGATTTATTTGTCTGCAACTGTCCAATAAAACATATCCTTTGCATTTCCATCTCTGGGCTTTGGTCCCAGTGGGAGTTGCTGGCTGAGAAATGTTGGGCTTTCAAGCTTCAGGGAACAGCGATGTGAGCAATGTTCAGGATGGGGGGAAAAAAAAAAAGTGGTCCGCTGCCTAAGTGTTGTACTATAAAGAGAGAAGAAGTAGGTTTTCACATTCCAAAAGCCTCCAAGGGTTTTAGCTCTGCAGTAGAATGTGGGTGCAATCATCATACTCATCTCAGGAGAGACGATAGTCGGCTCTCAACCACTCACTCAGTCTCTTTGTCCCTTTTTCTTTTTGTTTCTGTGTCTGAAGCACCATTTTCTCTTTTCTTCTTTAGTTTGTCCATTTCTTAATGCTCTCTTTTGCTAACATGAACATGTTGAACTGCGTGTTTTCTATCAAGACAGAGGATTTTGAAACACCCTAAATGATTCTTGGTTCAGTCATCTCTATTCACGATAGTAAAATGTACAACATTGTAATGAAACAAGTTGATTCTTCAAGTGGAATTAAATATTTTTATGACATGCTTATAAAAGGGTGGGGGGGAGAAAGCCTTGATGAAAGCTGTGCCCTTCAATTTCATCCTGGTGCCATCCACACATGTTGTAGGGTGTTTGTGGCAGGAGAGGCATCCCCTCTGTGACCAGAGTCATAAATGAATTACAATAAAATGGATTACACAGGGGCGAGATGGCTTTTACGTAATTGTATGGTGGTAAGAGGGACTAAGAGTCTTTCCATAAAATTTCAATAAATTGTGCATTTTCTCAATGACTTGTTGCCCCAGTGAACGGCACGATTAGACTGGTTCGAGACAGAAAGAAATGGGGTGCAAATTCTGGCAGAGGTGATAGTAATTTAGGAGATGTGGACTGTTAAAAAGGGTTGCAACATGCTTTTAGAATATTTGCATAGAATGGCTTTTTTTTCTTTTTAAATATCATTAGAGGTCATATTCATGAGTATAAAAAGTGACTGCTAAGTGCCCCTCATATTCACAAAACATTACAGGACTAAATGAAATTCATGAGCAGACGGCCATTCTCCCTTGAGTAAATAAAAATCTTTGTGTAGAACACCAACTTAATCATGTAACCATCTAATACATTTGTAGCTTATTTTTTGTAATTTGCCACATAAAACCGAACTCCAGCAATATAGAGTATACTAATACTTCTGAAAGTATTATTCCATTTGATTGATATCATTTTCATACTCGTCAAACTAGTGATCTCTCTTGGTCCATGGATGGGGCGCTGTCATCCTGGAAGAGACCACTCCCCCTAAGGATAGAAATGTTTCATCACAGCATAAAGGTGATCACTCAGAACTACTTTGTATTGATTTGCAGTGACCCTTGCTTCCGAGGGGACAAGTGGACTCGGTCTATGCCAGCCAAATACCGCCCTTCCCAGCATAATTTGTCACTGCTGGGTATAAACCGCAGCACATTTTTCATGTTTCAAACCTACTGATATTTAAACATTTAGTCCCCACCTCTTTGAAACGGTTGCCAGCTGCTCTCTGCATATCTAGAATATTGGTTTCTCCCACTTTCTGTAATTAGCAATGATCAAGCAGAATTATAAACGGCAGTTAACCACGTTTTGCTCCTCAATGACCCTGATAGATGGTCAATTATAGTGATCAGGTCATGGCGTTCATTGGATTTAAAGTGGCAGTGATGGGCCCTTTTGGCCTTGTGTAGATAATTATCACATTTATGCAGGATTTAAGGCGACAGTGTATAACTGGAAAGACTTAAACCTAATTATTTCCTGATCTATGCATTTATGCTAAAGTTAACGCTGAATAATCATGAAAGGAATAATGTAGCAAGAGAGGCTGCATAAAGTATTGCAACTCTGCAGGCTGCAACATACTAAAATTTCAGGATGAAGAGAATTGTCTGAGTCATACTGTGGATAGTACTAATTTTTGCTAATTGTTTATATGTATAAATGTAATCCATTTACAAAATTTAACAAAATTTAAGGTTTTAGTAGGATTCAAGGAAATCTGCAAATGGAGAGAAGATGCCATTCACCTATCACAGTTGTCAATACATTTTCTCTTCCTCTCCATCATCCATTATTCCGGTGCCTGTTCCACAGAAAAAAGGTTCTGCTCCTGCTTAGGCAACCGCAGACAGCTTTCTGAATCCAGACTCGTGAATATGATCAAAAGAAAATCTGCTGCTTGGCTCCTCTAGTAACAGAGAGAATACATCAGTGCCTTGTTTATTTACTTTTTTTCCCCACATGCCAGAAAAGGTCAAAGTCAGAGGATTAGACTGCATGGCCCAAGCACAACTCAATAAAAGGCCTGCAATGAAAACAATATCATCCATATTTTAAACAGCTGACACCAAACAGAGGGAGACTTACACTAGGGTGCCAATTATTCTACTTCTCAGGGTTTTGCAGCATACCACTTTTGCTCAGGTGTGCCTCTAGAATAGAGGGATTATTTTATATATCTATTTATATTTTTCAGTGAACACACCGGAGAGTCATAATCAAATATGAGCTCTATCAGTTGCATTAGATATATTTTAATAATGAATAGCGTGCTCTTGAAAAGGAGGGGTCTGTGCAGATTTATTGGAGTTTAAATGCAGATGTTTTCCAGGCAGTGAGTGTGGTTGTTTTTATTGTCTGGGTTTGTTTTCCCTCCATGGACTTATTAAAGTCAGTGCAGCACAGTCTGTGCTCTATAATCCTGATGTATTATTAATCATGCCCTCCCGTGCAACTCCGAAAACTTCCATTTTTGATTTTTTTTTTTTTATTGAAAGTGTGCTGAATTTAAGACAGAGCCAGGTTCAGGGTGACAGAATGTTTTATTTCCCCCCCTGCTGTAGAATTCTAAGCATGCTGATACAATGGTAGTAGGTTTTTTTTAAATACATTTTGGCAAAGAATGTCTTGTCTATGCACAATAAACATGTGCATGAAGCATAATGTTTCTTGCATCCACCACTGAAAGTTTGCTGCTACTGTCATGCAAAAGAGATGTCTGTTGACAAGCCGCAAGATACGACAAACGAACAAGAAATGCCATAGCTGAGCCCCCTCATTGTAGTCATAAAGTTCTCCTTTTCAACTAAATTTTATTTGTTTCAAAATAGCTTTTACCTTAATTCAAGTAACATGTCTTGAAATGTTTTGTATGCTAAGCATCAATATATTGTTTTGCACAAGTGAAAGTTGAAGGAAATCATACTTATTTAAAGCTTGTCAAAAGAACTTTAAAAAAAAATCTATTTAATTTTCATCACTCACAGTTAAATTTGACCAAAAAAAGTCTGTCCAGGAATTTCTCTTCTTTTTCTGTTAATATAATCTATGATCAATATGCACATTATATACAAAACAGCAACAGTGTGAGTCACGCTTGCAGCTATACCGCTCTCCCATAAGGTGCTCATGACTTTTTTCTTTCTAACCATTTTTTGCCTCGCTTGGGTAAGATGATAATCCAAGCCTAGTCCACTGACAGACTGCAACATGATTTACTTGGACAGTGAGTGACTGCAGATCCAATTTGTTTCAACTCCAGAGCAGCAGCTTATTATCTGAAATGCATGAGATGTCTGTGCATGAGAGGCGTGATCAGCTGGGGCATGCGCCGGAGCTGCTGGGAAAGTAATCAATAAGGGATTGTCTCTTGTAGTTTAGGCCGACACATTATGACAGAGCTGAAAATTAAACAGGCAGATATTAATAATAATGGAAATCAGAGGCTCATGGGTGACTTCTGGAGGAGGGGTGAAACTCAAAATAAGTATGTTCAGTTGTGGGTGTGTGCTTGGATGCAGAAGGGGGTGGAGAGAGGTTATACTTAGTTTTTTGGTGTTTTCCTCCTCTTCAGAATAATAATAAATACAGTGTGAGCTAGAATGCAACTGAAAATCATCTAACGAGGACAGCACGGTGTAACTTGTTTAAAACCTCTTGTGGATTTGCTTGATAAGGATCGATGACTCTCTTCAGATGGCTGCTGATAGTAAGCAGCTGAAATAATTCTGCAGTGATCAAATTCTCACAATCAGCTAACCTGAGTCTTTCATGTGTGCATCGATTATGATATAGACTTTGCTTCCTGAGAGAAAACATTTATGGTCTGTGAAACGTACAACGAGCAGTCACATGTGATTCACGGCCGAAGATTGAGGAAACAAAAAAAAAAAAAGATGTACCTCTCTGCATGATGTAAGACGGGTCACGGGCAATAAAAAGAACATAGAAATAAACTAGGGCAGATACAAGAAAATTCTCCTGCTATGTCAATTAGCCATGGCAATTCATTTCTTTTGTTTGAGCAACAAACACGCCACTCTGGGTGGGGGAGGGGCAGAATGGGGGAGTTAACAAACAGCATTACAGCCTATTACAGATTCAGTGTCATTGATTATTTATACCCATATAAAATGCCTGGCTCCCCGGTGGACCAGGCTTTCTTGGCTAGCTCTGATAAAATGTTCCCCTCTAAATCACAAAACCAAGGCAAACAACACATTCAAATACGAGAGAGACAGAAGAGACAAAGTCCTGTGTGTGTAATACATCTAAAGATCACTGTAAGGAGATAAAGAAATAAAAGGAATAAAGGGAAACTGGTGTGATTATCCTATTGCAGCGCAGTTATTAAACAAATAACTCTTCATGTTGCTGGTTTCCTTTTTTGCAGTATCTGTTATCATATGTGTAGTTTCCTGAACTTTTGATGGGAAGTTCTTGTTCTTGTGAGAAAAAATTAGACGACAGATCACATTCCTGCTGGAGGTTCATTTACAATGGACGTTTTACAATAGTTAGCACGGGAGCAGATGGCTACTACTAGCTGAGCTCATGAAGAAGTCTGCAATTTTTTTTAACCATCATGGTGTAGGTGTCTGCTCAGGAGCAGGACCTTCTTCAACTAGTCACCTCACCATGGGAATATTCCTCCTCCGATATTAATGGTTGCCCTTGCAGAGGCGACCACCTCAGCATAAAGCCTGGGATGCCTCTTACGAACGCCACCCCTCTCAGCTCCCTGCCACGCAATGATACCCCTCTGACATTGCAGCGCCTTAAAAAAGAACCCTGAATAACATATATCAACCGCTTAATGTAGCAGTTTGACGTATTACCTCTAAATATTTGTCTGTGAAATATATTACTGATAATAAATTGCATCCTTTTTTATAAAGGTTAGAGATCTCACAGCCAGATGTCACAGCACAGCATGTAGAAAACATGCAAGAAACACATGACAGGTTCAATAGTAACAAATGCAGGCCAACTGAATTCCAAAGAGGTAAAGTAAGTCCAAATTGGACACACTTCCCAGAGCATGGAGAGTAGGAAAGAGGAGACAACATCTTGTATCATCTATCTTCCTTAAATGCTGAAGCCGTGACAAAGTAGATAGAAAAATTATGATAAATGATAAGTCGTATTTAGTCAATATCTGTAATTCTCTTTCTTCACTCTGCTGTGTTTTTATCTTTAAATTGTTTAGATGAAGAGACACCCTTTCATTTAAATTGCACTTTGAAGGCCAGATTGTGATGAAGTTGAATTAGACGTTTTACATGTTAATATTAATATCTTTAGTTAGAAGATAGATTGTTAAGGCACCTTTTTTTTATTCATATCTTATTTACCCAGAGTAGGAGGAAGACTTCTAAGAGACAAAGAGACATTGAATCTTTCATTGAAAAGGCAACTTTGAAACTGTTTCTATCATGACCACATCTTCTATATAGATTATGATTTGTCTTCTTAATTCAATTATATTGTCAAATAAACTCAGTAGCAGTTAAAACAAGCAAATATGGCATGTAAATGATATTTTTATGGTAAATTAAAAAAGAATGCATCTACTTTTATGACTTTTACACAAGAGATTTGTGTTTGGACCTTTAACCATTATTTGCACGTCAAATTTAGGTATATTACAGGTTTTCTGTTTGTGTGTTTTTAATTTCTGTTGCTTGACTTTTAATTTAACTTGCTGGTTTATTTTATATTCACTTACTTTAATTAAATTGGCACACTACATTTGTGAACCAACACTACTTGGCTACAGTTAGAAAAGGTTAAATTTGTGGTTTGAATACCATTTTAACAAGGTTTGGAAAACATGAAAACAGTCTTTTTTTTTAGGACCCCACCGGTAAAAAGATGAGTCCATCACTGACTTTAATTTCATGGAACCAGGTATCATTTATAAATATAAAGTAAAACAATGCACATAATCAGTAATCCGTTTTTAAGGGAGGAAAATTTATATTATGATCATTTCCCTTTGCATTTATCTTCATATTAATACAAAGACCCATATTAATTCTAAGGTTAAGCATCATCTGAGAGTAGTGTCAGACCGATAGCACTCTTGTGTTTATGAAGACTCTCCAGAACCCAGTCTGACTCTAGGCAAAGGTACGGCTATGGTCGGACTCCAGCTGCAATTTGAGGTTAAAGTTACAGACCAATTTCAACTGTTCTCATGTCCACACACTGTATCCACAGGCATTGGTTGAGAGAGGTGTTGGCTGAGACTTTTTGGCCAAGTTGAGTAAAAACACTCTTGGAAGAAGTATGACATAAAACCAACTTTGCAAAACTCTTCTACTCTCTTGAAACAGTTTTCCTGTTGCAGCATAATAAATAATATGAAAGACAATTGGAGCTTTATGGAGCTTTATGGATGTATTTTAACTACATTTATGATCAAATGTATTATTTTTATTTATCAAGAATTCCCACATACCACAGGACTGGAATTACAGTAGACACGTAAGTTTAAGCCCACTTTCAAACTGTTAACAATTTTACAATCCTAACTCGCATCTCAGGACTTACCTTTATAAAGTTTGTGCTTCAAATTTTCCAAAAATATGAAAAATGCCAATGGATATGTTTATCTATCCCTTTTGTTTTCTATTGGGCAAGACTTGACCCCTATCTGTTACCATGTTCAAATTTAAGTCAGACCATGTGCTTTTATCCCTAAACCCAAACAATGCATTTCAAAGATATCTCATTAATCATGTGTTTTCTGTAAACTTGACTTACTGTGACAACAGTGAAGATGAAAGCAACGCTGCACCAATATTGGTTCAGGTGAGTGTCAGTTTGTTTCTACCTTCCACCCCTACCTCCTGTACCTTGTTATAAAAGTTTATGTACTTGTTGTTCACCAGATGTAATAGAAATCTCACAATTTTAAAAAAAGCTGATTAAGGCATAGCCAACTTAAAAGCCAATATGTGTGTTTTATCCTTAATTCTGAAACTGTAACATCTTATGACTAACACAGCAGTGACTCTGCATGCACAACATCAATATAGAAATAAAAAAAATAAGATACCCTATACATTTAGGATTTAGTCACAGCCTGAAAACAATTTCACCACTGATATACTCATAAGTCACACTAGGAAATTTTTTTTCTTTCATCGAGGAGTTCAGGAGGATTTTAAAAGATGGGGGTAATGCGGTGCTGCTTGCGCACTGTCATTAGGATAATAGCTTCACTGTTCTGAATATACTGGACCTTCCAGGTTCCTGGCAGGGGTCCTAAAAACAAGAACAGCACAGCAGTAAAGCTATGTCCAGTCATTTCACAGAGGACTTCAAGCTTTTATCAGAATACTTAAATTGGATTTTTATGTGCACCATAAATAGAGTCTAGAAAACCTTCTTACTTTTTAACCCTGTGCTCCTTAAAATGCTAGAGTCAAATGATCACTGAGATTGCATGCTTTAAAAATACATTTACCTGTAGTTAAAGCTCAGCCTTGTAGTCTGCAGTAAAGCTTTTGTTGACAGTGGAGACAAACAGTGCATATAATAAGATTGTTTTCCATAATGCATGTTGGCTAACACAATCGTGAACATTACTAATAACATCAAGGCCTCTCCTGACAAGTCAAACTGCTGTAGAAAGAGCATATTCAAACCTCCTGCATGTGGACTCCATGTCACATGAGCACGTGGGCTGACGCGCGTGCTCGTTAACCTGGCCGCTGCCTCTGGCGCCATTATAGCAACATCAAGACAAAACTGACAGTCGACTGTATAATTAATGGACAGCAATACATCCATGATAGCAATAGACCAGTGGACTCACGTGCCTCTCAAACACCAGCACATACTCCTGCAAGACAAAGAAAAGGGGGGGAAAAGTCAAACTGGACTCTGACCATAAAGGAGTTAAATGAGAGTCAACATCTGAGCAGTTTGGATAAATGGAGGGTGCTCTGATCAGCTCTAGAAATAAAACCGGACCCTCTTCTACTAAAAAGTTAAATTGGATATGTATGACGGAAACCAGAACTCATAATATTGCAATGGTACATTTTAACATGTAACACTAGCCCTACCATTAGCATGCAAGCTAATAAATACTCGTGGCCTTTATTAGTGTTAGGCTACCTGTATGCTAGCTATGCTATGCTTTATCTAACTCCGGGCTTAGTCTGAGAGCAGTGCAGGTGAACCAAGGCGTAGTCCAAGTCGAAGAGGTCCATGCGCCTAAACAACATTGGTGTCACTTAGACTTGTTTCCGATGGGGGCAAACTTATGGAATAAAGCCATGTTCCTTGCTCTATGCTCCTTTGAGGCACAGTTCTATCAAGTCCGTATGCGATGGCCACTGGAGGCGATCGCGCCCGTTTTAGTTAATGGTGTGATTTACACCTGGCGGGCGGGCTGCGGTCTACTGACTTCTAATTTGTTCAGCTTCTAATTTGTTCAGCTGTAGAGCCAATGCATTTATTGAATAAGTCAGACAGTGATGCTTTCACCTAACATTATGGGGTGGCAGTGGTTGAGGTGATAGCAGGTTGTCCAATGACTTGAAGGTTAATGGTTCAAATACTGTTCCAGCCCTAATTATCAGATAACTACTTTTTTAAATGAAATACTGAGCCCATTTTCACAACCATTAACATCAGATATCTGGTGTTAATCATATCATTGTAATTGTCTCATACCAAACATCCACATACACTTCTGAAACACAATATTAGAAAAAATGATCTCTACGTTTTTCAGTGTTTCCTCCAAGTTAACAGCCAGAAGTCCTGGGATTAAAAAAACAAAACAACAAACACTCGGGAAGGAAAAAAGTCAAACTTTTTAAATTTCCTAATGACCGTTTCATTTAGAGGGTCGTTCTGAAGTTCACAACGTTAACACATGATCAGCCACTGATATTAAAATAGCCACCGACTTTGATACTACATTGAAGGTGTTAGTTGTGATCAACATGGACTAACTTGAGTTTTCAATAAAAACTGACAGTTTTCAACACTGTTCCACCTACCATTTGGTATTATCTGTGAAAGAAAAGATGAATTTGGTGGACACAGGGAACCTTTAAACAATCCTGGTACCTAGAAAAAGTTGTTTTATGAATTCATATTATATCAGTCAAACTTGAATAGATATAAATCAATTAATCATCTTTTTTTTTGCCCTACTTATAATGAGATTCCATAAATAAAGCTTAAGCTCTGCTGTGAAGTCATCAATTCCTGTTTTGTTTTTTTTGTTTGTTTTTTTAGATTATTAAGTAAATAACTTCTGAATGTGAGATTTCATAATCACATGAAGTTGAAGGTTGAATTTTTCAGAAATCATCCAAAAAAAAAGTTATTTACACCTTCTTCCAACCAGTTGGGTCTGGACCTAATTAAAGCACTTTTACCTAAGAAATCTGTAAATTTCTTTATTTTAAGATGTAAATGTGTTTAATTTGTCAATGGATAAATTCAGTTTAGAAGCCAAAAGCTGTATCTTAGTCAGTAACTTATGATGTTTGATTCAGTTTAGGGATTTAATAATGTTGTTAAGTTTTACTGCAGCTTTGAAGTATTGCTATTTTTGAGTTGGGCTCATGATTTTTATTAGAAATATTATTAGCAAGAAATTCTACACTTTCTTTAAATTCTGTCACATAAAAAGGGTTATTTCAAATGAATAGCTACAAGTTTTATTCCTCCCTGCCAGCTCTCTTTCCAACCTTCAATTGTATCAGTTGTATTATATATATTTATAAATGAAGTTTGATTTAGTTTGATTCAGTCGGCACAAAAGCTTGACCGATGTCCCAAGCCCTGCTTGGTTTTTGTTCTGCATACATTAGAGAAATGTGACACAAGGAAGATGCCATTCCTACACAAAGTTATCAGTCTGACAACTCCTGAGCTCTGCCTCGTGTGACATCAGCCTATTAATGTTACTGGTGCAGATCCTTTAGTGTAGACGTTGGTATTGTAACCAAAAGTAAATATTTGTATATTTTAGACTGGTCAAAATTGATAAAACTTGACTTACTGTGACATTACTTTACAAATTACAAATTTATTGTATACTACATTTTATTAGAAAAATTGATACATTTATTTTGCACTTCCCTAGACATTCTGTGAATGGATTATTTTTGAAAATGCTATTGTTCTGAAGAAAAAGTTGTCGCCATGTCATATGCTTGCATTTTTTAATGTAGACAAAAACATTTTTAATATCTTTATTGTACTTTCACTAAATTAACGGTGGAAAGTTGTACTTTCTAAAACAATCCCAATGTGGCCTCTTATTTATTTATGTTTAGAAGATTTCGATTTGATATCAGGAACATCAAACTTTTAGTTAAGCTGAACTGTGCTGTTCTGTGATGGACTGGCGACCTGTCCAGGGTGTACCCTGCCTCTCGCCTGATAAATGCTGGGACACTCTCTAGCCCATGACCCTGATTGGATTGAGCAGTACAGAAAATGAATGAATGAATGAACCAACTGTGCTGTTTCCCTTCTTTTCTCAAGAGGAGAGAAGTCAATTGGAATGATGGAGAAACTGATACAGATAGAGAGAGAAAACTGAGGAGCAAAGTACACCAGTAGAAAGGAGAGGCAAACAAACAGGAAAGACCCAGCAGGTATTTCCGTAAGCCAATAATTTTCACCACAATGTCTAAAGTCTTGATATTGTTCTTGCCGTCTGAAAATGTAGTTTTACAATAATGTGGCGTTAATCCTTTATGATAGACAATATACACAACCTCTTTTAATATGTGATTTAGAGGACCCTCTCAACACTACCCAGAGGCTTCTACTTTTTTAATCCGGCCCTGGTCGTGGGAGTTCACACTGTGGTGACCACTATTTTAGTTGTCCTATTTAGCCTCTGGGCAGGATAAAGTACTCTTTGTTAGCAATTTACAGAGTGGGATGTAAGTATGAGCATCCCTTGGGACTGACTGCCTGACAGGAAGATGAGTGAGAAGTACCATGCAACAAAATGCAACATCCCCACAGTGGAATAAGATGTGCGATGGAGCCTCATAATGTGTAATGTTTTGTTATGTTGGGCACATATTATACTCACTCAGCTGAGCTAACTACTCCGTCCACTTAAACCTGTTAAGGATACATGAGAAAGATCTGATTATGTGCTTAAAAAATGACTGAAAGTGGTAGTAATGGGCAGAATGGTGACAAGGGGAGATTTCTTGTTACAAACTGTTTTCTGGATGCCATCAGTCACACAGCAGTGGGGAAGAACTACAGCAACAGGTAGCAGACTAAATACAGAGGAGCCCAACCTCTGTGTGTGTTTAAGCACACAAAGTAAGAGAATCCAAAGGGAAAGGATGAGGACAGGGATGAAAGCAGAGGACAGGAGGATCATACTGGCCAAAAAATTGTTTGCAAACTGGATACAGAACACCGTTGTTGAGGTTACTATTTATCTCATGCCAGCCAAGTTGGCACGCACATCTGGCGCTGGGTACTTAGTGCAATTATTTATGATTTCCTCCAAGATTTAAAAGCTCTTCGCCCGGCCTTGTAATGCAGTAACTGATTGCACTGCTAATGTAATTAAGGGGAGATTATGATGTCCACGTGGCACACCAGATGGTGGCATTCACAGCAATGGGGGAAGGCACAACTGGCACACCACTGCACAAGGGCAGTGAGGCGCAGTCAGTTGGAGCAGTCCAGACTCCCCACCAGACGGAGGAAAGTGCATGTGTGAGTTTGTGTGTGTGTGTGTGTTTGTGTGTATGTGTGTGGTCTGTATGTACGGATGCATGTGAGTGTATGTGTGTATATTTGATGATAAGTTGAGCGGGAAAGTGTAAGCTGATAGATATGAGAAAATGCAAACTATTACCAAAGACATTACTTACAGACGAGCAGTCTTAAGTGTTTCAGATACATGCTCAAGCTAAAAAAAAAAAAGAAAAAACGCAAATGAAAATAAAAAGTGGCCATTTGATCTTAGAAGGTTACATTTAATCTGGACGCATTTAATTCCAATTTGTTTTATTTTTTTAGATGTGATTTATTTGAAACAGTAAGGGGTGCTGAATTAGTAAATGAATCTGACAGTTCATACATTTTCAACCTGTGCAATTCTGAAAAACAGATGGCATAAATGGAAAATTGAATCACATTTGGAAAAGCCATCATGTTCCAGTAGATTTTGTTCCAGCCAGGGCGACAATGAGACTTGACCAAACTGACCTTTAATTAGAAAGAAGCATGATATTATGGAGACCTGCAAGGTTGTATCCTATGGGGCCACTGAGGGTAGGCTTCTTAAAGCTTGCTATTATAAGCTATTCATGGATTTTTTTTTCAATGTGTAGACAGAAAAGTGAGGCGGAGGGGGGTGGAGGGTTATGTATGAAACGAGACCTGCAGATTTCTACAGTCTGTAATGGCTTCAAGCGGGTGACATTGGGGTGCAGTAGATTTCCAAAGCTGAGATAGGGGATATTATTACTCTTGGGGTGGCAACAGAAAAATCTCCATCTTCAGTCCCAGGTCTTGTGTCAGCAAATTATAAAACCACAGTGAATGACCTTTACACATGAAAAGATAACCTTCCACACCTCCCTTTTATAAAATCATTTTTGAATAGTGTCATTCGCAAAAGGTAGGTTTTTGGTCCAGGGACTCATCTGTTTTTATCATTATCTACACTAGAGACTTACAATGCATGCATGATCTTTTGTTCACGATAAGAGGTTTGAGTATTTATGGGGTCAGAGTTAACTGACACGCATCATAGAGGATAGGGAGAAAAAAGGGATGACTACAGAAATCATAGCTTTAATGAACCTTTTCAATACCAGCTGTAACACTACACATCTCACAAAGCTGCTCCCCTGCAGAAATCCGTCACAGCCATCATTCATCTTACCCCACAAACCTCAGCATGCAAGGTGCCGCACATTAAAACACTGTAAAAGCTGATGGTTTTCACAGTTAGCATGTGTTGCTGATAACTCCAGACTCTCAATGAGTGTTTCATCACCTATTCCATAATTAGACAATTACTGTAGCAGGTGCACCTCTTTATAGCCATAGCATGGGTCTATGTGTGTGAGTGTGTGTGTGTTTTCCATCTTTCTTTTCAAATGACACCTGAGATTCAATTCTTTTACCTTTCAGCACTGCCATAAATTCAAGATAAAAATGAGCATGCTAGTTTGGCGCGTCATCAACACCTTGATGTGATAGCATGTGTTGGTAGGATTATGTGTGTATGAGGTTGGTGCTGGTGATGATATGGGGTGTTACAGATGACAAAGTGAGATTATTGGGAAAGGAAATCGTCTTTCAGCATCTGGGGTTTTTTAAATGGCCAAATCGCTTGCCACTGCCACAGGAAGCAACAGACATCCATGATAAGCAGCCATAAGCCGCATGATCTGAGGGACACTGCCACTGCTTTGCAGCAGGTTTCTATCTTTATAGTTGTTGTCCTGTCAATCATTATTTACTGCCATTATTGATTGCAGTAGGGTACATCTTTATAATTGGTGTTGCATAAACCATTGAGCTGAGTCTGTTAAAACATGCTGAAAAATTAATGGTTCCTTCCTCTTCAAGTGTGGGGATTTATTTTTCAGCCTCGTGGATCTTTTGGAAAGATACTTATTAAAAGTTTTTCAATGTCTTACAAAAGATCATTACATTAATATAAACATATTTCAGTGTTGTATTAAAAAATTTAAACAAGACACCTTTTTTTCATTAACAAGCCCTATATTATTATCATGTCAGGGTATGCAGCATTTCTGGCTTTTTGTGTGAATTGTCCTTTTTTTTCTCATGATCAAAGTCCTAATTGTCCATTGACAATAGGTATTAAGCTGACCATGCACTGTTAACTGCCTCTGTCTTGGCTTAATCTCAACTGACCATGAGAAGTGGTTGCATAAAATGGACAGATGAATAGCCAATTATTAAATAGTAATATTTCAAATGTCATTACCCAGGGTGTTTCATAACATATGAGTTATTAATTAACCAAGTATTTGTGACTTAGTTCTGAATAAGTGTAGTGATTTGCCATAGAGAACCCACCAGCCGACATTACCCTAGACAACACAGCCCCCCAGGTTTACTAAGGGACTCTAATCTCCACCTTAACCTCCAGATTAAGGAAAACTATTCTTGAATTCTTTTGGACAACTTTGTACAACTAACTATTTACATAAATGGGAGAAACATATCAATGGATGAATGAACAACCTTAAAACACAGTGCATTTTATACACTCATTAGGTCACTTCATGTTCAGCCAAGTAATTCAGAATTTATAGTTCAGTTGAATAATATCACTCAATAAAAACACACTTGACTGGGAAGGGGAGGTAGACATGTAAGCAAGTAAATACATAAATACATAAATCACTCTTAGTGGTTGTAGTGAAAACACCCTACTGGCATGTGGCACCATATCACAGAACACAGAAACAAGTCTTTGATTTAAATTCATTAGAATTATAGTTCCACAATGAAATAATTGATTTAATTGCTGTGGTCTGCATAGAAATAATTAACCTGGGGGATAATGGGGAAGCATCTGTCACCTGCTGGTGTTTTGGACAGTCTACAAAGATGCTTTTAAGTTCTGTGCTCAAGAAGATGCACATCCTCATGTAACGGCTGAGCTAATACATTGCTCTTTGTCCTTCTTTTATCTGATTACTGTAATGAGATGTGATAACTATAAGAGAGACAACCAGCTGTCATGAGACATGACCTGTAGATATATCTGTGCAATGATCTTCACTTAGTGAAGCACAACCTCAATTTAGTTAGAATAGCTAAATTGGATCACATAAGATATTGCAAAGAAATATACCCCCGGGTCAATGTGGCATCTCTTCCTCAGCCTTTTATTGTCTATGCCTTACATTAACAGACATGTTAAGCCTCATTTGACTCATTTTTATAAGACTTTCTCCTTCGGTTGTCTCTGATCAAGGTGCAGGTTTGAGCTCAATGACTGGAACATAGCGTTCATTCATTCATTTATTTTATGAAAGGAAGCCTACACATGAATCAAGTTTGAGTCAGATAATTTTGAAATGTAATACATTAGTGGATACAAGTTCCATGGAAGCCTAGATGCCCTAGGAACATTGGACTCTAAAATATACATTTAAAAAGTGTGTAAAAAAAATTAGATGAGTATAAAAAGTCAACAACGATTACTTTTTCTATTTGAAAGTCCCAAAATGGTTCTCATTGTTCCATAGACTTATCTGTAGTAACACACTAGACTTTGGTTAATAATTTCCAGTCTGTGAAAGCAGGAAGTAGACCCTTCCCATGAGAGTGAAGTCCGATGTTGAGTTAAAAAAGGTGACAGTAGAGCAGCAGAGCGAGACGTGTCCAGGTAAGAAGGTCGGATAAAACCATAAAATTAAGGCTTTTGAAGAATTTGGGTTTACTGTCTTTTTAAATTTATCTCTATATGACAATTAAGAAAATGATGCTGGACCTCTGAAATGTCAATTTTCTAAACAATATGTACTACATGTTGCTAAATACTTTATGCTATACTGTTAGAATCACTATTTTCCAATCCATAACTCCTGCTATAAAGATTTTCACAACAGTTGTCAAAGGTGTAACTGTAGCTTTTAAATGTCTTAAGCATCAAAGAGTAAGGTAGTCTAGCCATGTGGATATGAATTCATGACAGTCACTTATCACCATATTTTGTCATGAGATGTCGTCTCAGTATTATGCATTATAATATTTAATCAAGCTTTTTCCAGTACTTCAACCAATTGCAGTATTACACCTAATATGATTGTGTGACAAGTTGACTGCACACATTAAACATGACAACCACATCACTGTTTCAGATTAACTATCGTTTTGAAAAAAAGCAATGTTTAGAACAAGAGTTTTTCTTCTTCTTTTTCTTCGTCTTTGTCTTATTCTTATTATTATATCTTTAGTGCATTTTCCAGAGTTTTTCCTGAAAAATAACTCTCAACATCTGGAAACAAGGGAAAATGTAAGAAAGATATTTTTCATTTTATTAACTAATTTACCATTCAGTTTCATTTGAATAAGTACAGCTATCTAACA
Source organism: Craterocephalus amniculus (assembly GCA_036024015.1). Taxonomy (NCBI): domain Eukaryota; kingdom Metazoa; phylum Chordata; class Actinopteri; order Atheriniformes; family Atherinidae; genus Craterocephalus; species Craterocephalus amniculus. The sequence continues at coordinate 41,766 of JAVQJG010296310.1, read as the reverse complement.
TTTGTTAGAGAGACAGCTGTTTCTGGAGTAAATCCCCTAATTTGATCATCTTAATTACAATAGATTTTGTAAATATCAAGATTGAATGCAGCAACTTTGTCAGTTAGTACAAGAATGCTTTAGACCTAATCTAATAAAATTGCATAAGGGAACCTTTGCAAAGCCACTTACCCAGTAAAAGGCTTGCATACCCATTAGGCAAAAATTCCCTGAGACAGGAATAGATAGCAATTGATTGGGACTTCCTTGAAAATATGTGATCACTCCCCCTAATTTGTGATTTGGTGAAGTCATTGGGTGGTCTCTAAACGTTGTTTAGTCACTGGTCTCACTTGTCATTTGATCCTGGATTAGGCAGCCAATTTTTCTTTTAGAGGCTAATAAGCCTCATCAAGAAGTCAATAATGGAGCCATTTTAAACAAGAAAAACAGCCCAATCTGCATGCAATCACTGTAAGGGGTGCAATCCTTATTTTGATCCACATTTTGTGTACTTATTTTTTTATAAATTCTCTTTTTTCAGATTGAATGTTATTTTACAAAAAATATTCTTGTTTCTTTTTTAATGAATTTGCAATATCTGCAAAAAAAAAAAAGATTAAACAAAATGATGATTAAACAATCCTGTGGATTATTGTCAGCTTTCTCCTTTGAAACGCCAAAAGTTTCATGAGCCTTTTCTTTTTTTTTTACAGATCTCTAACATGTCTGAAGAGAGGCCCGAGCTGCCTACAGACCCCATCTCTACAGTTGGAGTAGTCACTTCGTCCAACAAGGGCCCAGACAGCTACTATGTTGTAAGTAAAGTTGCCTTACAGGAGAATTTAGCTTTTTTTAACCTGGGGTCTGTTGTCATTTTTCCTTTCATATATGTGAGTGATGGGGAAAGGAGCATAAGATAGCTCCAGTATTTAGCTGGGCAGGCAGCTAGCAGTCCAGCAAATAGAAGTATCGTAGCGACTTTCTACTTAAACTGGCCATGAGCATCAGGGTTGGGGCTGGTCCAAGTATAGAGAATAATGTACATTCCTGCTGGCAGAACAATCTATATCTAGTCTTTTCCTTTTTAAAACTTTTCTTCCTTTGTTTCATGAATACAGTTTACTACTGACAGAAAAGTGTGAGGTGTTGTGCCAAAGATTGTTTATGAGACAAAAGAAGGATAAGTCTGTCAAACTGCTTTACAATGGCATGTATTAAAAGTAGTCCTTTAACCTTAGATGGGTTTCAACCTCCACAAAGACCATTTACACACACACTCACACGCTACTGGTGGCAGAGCTGCCATGAAAGGTGCTCGCCTGCCATCTGGAGCAACTCAGGGTTCAGCATGTTGCCCAAGGACACCTGGACATGGGGAGGGGCAAGGGATCGAACAGCCAACCTTGCTATTTGTGGATAACCCGCTCTACTACCTGAGCCAGATCTGCTGTCAGATGGCTGCTCTCCAGCTCAGTCAGTCTAGCCAGTCAATCTCAGGAGTCACATTCTTCCAGGTAAACTTTGTATTCACTTTTTAGAACTGTTTGTGGATCACCTCTTTATGCTTTATGTAAAGCACTTTGAATAGTTTTATACAATCATTGTGCCCTACAAATAAACTTACCTTGCCTGCAGAATGTGCTGTTTATTTTTTAAATCTGACTGATAGTTTACCTTAAAAGGCTTGAAAACATCCATGCATTTTTGTTGTACTCATTTATTCCAATTCAGTTAAAGAGGGGTGAGGGGCTGGTGCCTGTCCTGTAGCTGCTATCAGGTGATGGATATCTGAGCAAGTTGCTCGTCCATTACAGAGACAAACAAACCCTCATGCTCACTTTTCAATTAAGCTAAACAAGAACGTTTTTTGATTGTGGGAGTGCATGAAGAGACCCACTTCCATAGGAAGAACATGCAAACTCCACAGAGAAAGGCAGAAAGATTGAATATCTAAATAATATAAATCTAATGAATATTGTTTGGTTTTGTTCTCTGCTGTTGGCTCTAGATGTAAATGTTAGAACTGGTTGTGTAGTATAATGCACTGTCAGGAAACTGGCAGCATTCCATGGTGGGATTTTCTTTTCTTTTCTGGCTCTGTTAGATGACTTATTCATAAAGTTTGCTTTGATGATTGGGAGGATTCTCTACATTGGTTGCCACCATTGTTGTAGACACACCAGAGGCAAGGGTTTAATGATGTTCAACCGAAGCCCAAATCATTTAACTTTGTCCCCATGTGTTCTTTATATGCAAGTCTCACAACTTCACCATTAACAGGAATGTGTCAGGATGTGAAGTAGTGCAGGTTAGGCTGATTAATGAGAACTTATTTTCACTTGTAAATGAGTTGAAGAGTGTAGGAAAAAGAACAGAATGTGTAAGTTAAACAGAGCACAAACCAAGCTCAAGGGTGGATCTCTCTTCCTCTTTCTGTCTCTTCCTTTTCAGATCCCTTTTGTTTGCAACTTGTGCCCCCAAACCGTCCCTCTTCTCCCAGTTCTTATCTCTTCCTGCTCCACCCACCTCACCAAGCTTGTTCAAATCTCTGGCAGATGATGGTAGGTGGAATCAAATGGAGCCACTGGAAGGAAAACTGCATATACAACACACACGTGGCAAACAGAAAAAAGCCCACAAGACATCCTCGTCTGCTGCCTCAGTGCACTAACACATTTCAGCTGATGTGCAAATATGGTGCTGATTCAGGATGGCAATATACCAGCAACTTCAAGTCTAAGAGTAAATCTGACTTAATACTTCATTTACATGCAAATAATAGTGTAGACCTATTAATGAAAAGAAAAACTATTGCTAGAATCAAATGAATTATCTTTTAAGTCGCTTTCTGTTGCAATCTATTATGACATGTTTTATCAGTGCAAACAAGTAGAAAAACCAAGATAATTGAGGAAAATACTCCCTCAGTTGTGAAGTCCACCTCGTTCTGCCTAAAGTTAAATTAACACAGTTTGTTTGTTACAAGTAAGCATTCTGATATAACTTTTAACATACAGTGTAATACTAGTGTTTTTTGAATCCCCTGCGTTTAAAACCATCCCATTTAGGAAAAGTGTAAGAATTAAGAGATAAACATGGAGAGAGAAGAGTCAACATTTAACCAAATGTGAAATCCAGGCTTCAGCTGTCACTATAAAACACTCAATTAAACATGACATGCTGCTCAGATGTATCACATGTCTATTGTTTTGTCATAAACATACCACTTTGCTTCATGATTTCTGTCAAATGAGTATTAAATGTGCTCATGACACTTCATATATTAACATTTAATTCAGTTTACAATTTGTCACTCCCCTTTTTATTTGTCATGACTGCTGAGAAGGCAACAAAAGAGATGACAGAAAATCTGCCACATTTGAGGTAATGGAAACTAAAACGTTCCCACTTTTTTTAGATACTGTAAGTATACCCAGTGAATGTTTTTAACCCAAATCTGTATACATGCAAGTTTTTAAAGGAACAAGAGCACTTTGTAACAAAAGCCAAAATATGTGTTATTTTTATAAACAACTTTTGGAATTTATCTGCATTTCTGAGATCAGAACTAAACCATCAACACTATCAGTGTATGAATGCATCATGAAGGAGGATAATTCTCAAGGTATAAAGCCATATTGACATTTTTTCCTTTCGTACTGAAAATCTTTTCAAATTCCTCCCGATTACTGATTGCTCACCATACTTAGCATTTATTTTATACAGCAGATCAAAGGGCAGATTACCTCTTTTGCTCACAGATCTGGTGCACTCAAATCTCTGAACTTGCACAGGTTGTACCAGCACAAGAGCATAGGCTGAGATCAAACACTGTTCCACTGGGATTAGGAGCTCTGCTAAAGCACCAAGAGCCAACCAACATCAAACACCATGAGCAAACTCTCGCTCACTCATATTCGCTGCAAAGGTTACGAGGGGAATGTGCCAACTAACTGCCCCCCCCCACCCCACCCCCCAACGCTTTACGCACAACCATGAGAGTCATGAAGACCTCACCTGAATCTCAAAAAGAAAGTTTATAAATCCCCAAATATGAAACAAATGTTTTAACTTCTGTTTTCAAAGTAGCCGCATCTATAGTTCTCCTGCACATCATTCAGTCAGGAGTCACTTTTCCTATTTTCAGTTGAAAGATGAGATGTGAAACATCTTATCTTTCCAAGAAATCTGTTCTGCTTTGAAGGAGCTGTTTGTTTCCCTGTACCTGCCCCATTTCTTCTCGACGTGCTTTCATTCTCCAGAGATTTTTGATTGCATGCCCTCATATCTTTTTATTCGCAGCTGCGCTTTTCAGTGCTTCATTGAAACGTGCCGTCGGTGCCTGTCTCCAGAGATGCTTCATACAGTAGCAATATCCAGCGTTCCCTTAAGACGAGTTTCACAGGTGGGCTCTAAGATCACGGCTACTGACAGTTGAAATTGTCATTGGATTTTAAAACACACAACATGTCATATTTTCTGTATCAGAGCTACCGTCTGATGTCTCTTATCACACAAGTGACATTCTTCTCATTGAAGTCTGTTTAATGATCGAGGCATGTGGTAGCATGTGTGAAGGTGTTAGAGAAGAGCCAGTGTGACTTTGCACATGCTTTTTTTTTTTTTTTGCTGTGGCTCAGCAATTGGCGTTTCGCATTCAAGCTGCGTCGCACCTCTGTTGCCGGTGGCTGTGGCAGGATGATGCCTGAGGTGCCTCCTTGGAGGACCGTGCCCTCGTTACTCCTCAACTTGACTTTGGGTTTCACAAAGCGAGCCCTTTGTTTACGTTGACAGGATGCGCTGGCTACTGACCTGGAAAAAGTGGCCAAGACGGGTTGTCTTGTAAGGAAGGAGGAGGCTGGTGATGTATAGGCTCCTTCTGGGACCTTTCATGGAACTGCTGTTGGAGACGCCCCACAATCCCTCTCCCCGCTCTTCTTCTCCTCTTTCTCTCTCTCTCATCCTGCTATATGTCTCTGTTCCCCCACGCTAGTCCCTTCTCTCAGCCCATCTAGTCAGTGGTAGTTTTGCATGAATCTCCCCTTGCCATGTTTCCCCCCACCTAGTCATTGGGGTCATTCATCATTATTGTCAAGGGGGTAATGTGTGTGTGGGTGGGTGCAGAGATCTATGACTTCTTCATTTGAATGAACCTCATTAGATTGACTCTTCTTTGTAAAGGATCCCTTTAGAAAATAACTCTGGCAGTTATTTAGGTGATTCTCACATGGTAGCCGATGGAACATGACGTTTCAGCCGAGCATGTTTGTGGGAACGACGGAGAGAGTCTTTCTGCTGGAGTCTGCAGGTTATATTTTGCTTTATTATTTTGCCCTGCATACCTACATTTACATAGCAATGCGCCACAGGACCTTGAGCTTGACTTGTGGCACCCACATGCTGTCAATATGATGCAATTTATTTATTTTTTAACTGACTCTTCTGCTCGTTTACAACAATAAATGGTTCTATTATACAAGGGCAAGCTACTTACGTCTTTGGATTTAGAATGACATTAAACTAAGCCCACTTCCAGAAATAAAAGAAGTACCACTCCGCATGGTGCTTGTTTAATGTTCTCAGTTTACCTGCGTCTTGTTCATTATCATCCCCGCACTTAAAATGCGTGGAACAAGACCCACTCCACATTTATCTCAAATGTAATCCCAGTTTTCCCACTGAAGCACGCAGAAGTTTGGTTTCCTTATTAAAGCAGATCCTTGTCAGGGCATCTTTAATCAGCCTGGTCCCGAGGGATGATATTTTTAGCCACCTTTTTGGAGGCTAAGACTTTACCCACACAAAGCACTAATGAGACGGAGCACAAGTGTAGGCAAGCGTTAATTAAGGCTAGTATGCAAAGGAAGAGGCAAAAGCAGCACGCCCATGGCATACATACATTAACTTTATCCCACCTCCTGCATGTGTCCCCCCCCCCCCCCCCTCTCCTTGTTTTCCCTCTTTCTTTTTTCACGTAGGTTGCACAAACAACAGATGGCTCTGACGCCGACCTGTGGAAGGACGGCTTATTCAAATCCAAGGTCACTCGCTACCTCTGTTTCTCCAGAAAAACTGTAAGCATGAATGTAAACTTCTCTCTTTCCCCTCATCTGCGGCACCTCTTGAGTTTGTCAGTAGTTAATAGCTCGCCCCCTCTGCTGCTTAGAATATCTTAATGCACTTTGCACTTTGATCATCGAAAGTCCCACTTAAAAGTGCGAGCATTGGCAGCGCAGTTTTGAAGTTTTACATATAATGGATTTGCATGCATATTCCATAATACCATGGAGAGATATTTTTCTTGTTGTGCGCTCTCCTGAGGATATTATTTATGTTTATTCATGAAATAACAATGAGCTGCATTTTAACTACTCCAATTTATTCAATCAACGTTGTCCCTATAGAGAAAAGAGTTACCAGCCAGTAATTCTTGAAAGCTAATGCAGATATAACTTTTGAATATGAATATTCTCTGTTTTGTTTTGTCTTTTTTGTTTTTCTATGAAGAAATCACACCACCAAAAGCCCTTTCAGCTTGGTTGGACTATATATAGAATTGGCCATTTGAGCAGCCATGACTCCACCGTGGGTGAAATGATCTTTGCATTATGTTTCTAATAATGCTGTTGGGTCATTTTTGGAGTCTTCGCCTGCCTGCAGCCTACAGTATATGTGTTTCCACTTGGCTGTCAGCTGCTCTGTGGCCATTAATACACCTGCTTGCATCGCCAGAATCATCAACCTGTCTAAGCTCAGCTCATACAGCTTACTATTTGCTGTCTATTAATTATGTTTCCCTGAGCTGCAGGTGGATAATGCAGACAGCATTGTAAACAAAACCTGGATTTGTGTTATTACTTTGCATCAGTTCAATTTTAGGACTTAATCAATTCATTTTTTTTTCCACAATGTCCTCTAAAAGCCAGGCAACTTGGCAGCGGCTGCCTCATGCCTGAGCTCAATTTAGCCCCCAGTTTAGTATATAGCATACAAATAGCCTTTCCCTAGTTCCTGTGTATTATCTTAAAATGTGTGTCCACATTGTTTTAAAGACTTTGACACAAATAAAACATGACAGAGCCATCAACAAAGGCTATTTTGTCTGCCAGTCAATGGAACTCCCACTGTAATTGTCTATGACAAAAACAGATTCTGTAAAATTAGCCCCTGAATTATGTTGGGAGGCGGAGGTAAATAGTTTGTGATTTATCATACTCTAGGTTGAAGGTAGAAGCCCGTTTTTGTCAGGTCGTGATGGAAAAAAATCTCCCCAGAAAAAAGGCGAAAACACTAAAAAAAAGGTTTCATGCATAATAATAACATTCATCCATATTCTTCCTTACGTTAGTCTCAAAACTATGAATAAAAAATGCTTCTCGTGGTAATGACAACCGGGCAACAGTAGCGGTGTAATCCAGGCTTTTTCGGATGCATCAAGTCACGCCTGGTTCGCCCCACTCTCTACTGCCACTGTGTATTATTGCAATTTATTATGGCAAAAAATGAAAATGTAATGGGAGGCTGGGAAGAGTCATGCTTGAAAATGTCAACTACACAGTCCCTGATTATTTTTAACTACTCCCATTCTGTTGATCAGACTGCCTGCTCTGTCCCCCCGTCATCCTACAGCTTCTCTCCAAAAGGTTGAAAATGATTACAAGCTCATAGATTCTTTAAAAAATTTGTTTGAGTTAAGACTAGAGCGTTTTGTCAACTCTTCCCCTTGGAGACTCCCTGAGCTTTTAGTATGTCATTGACCTTATTATTACTGTATCTACAGTTGTGTTTCCCACCCAAATGGAAGGGTTTACACTTGATCTATATCCTTTTAAAAATTGCATGAATAATTTCACAACTGCATTTGCCATCTTTTCCAGGGGCCTGAGGTTGTTGTGGATATGAAGCTGATAGACGTGAAGGACGCATTGCCGGAGTTCTTCACACCTGTGCAAGAAACCATGGACACAAGTAAATAAACAGTCAATGCCTAGCACAGGCCCGCTCCCCTCCTCTTCTTGTTTTTGCTCTCTCTGACCAGCTTATGCGGAGGTCCTCAGGGGCAGCTTTGCTTGAGATAGTGAATGTTTTATGGGTGCAGGTTAGCTTAATTTATGGCAGACTGTGGAAATAAAATAAACATTTTGCCCTGGAGGTACAAGAGAAGAGAATCATGAGTCATTGTTTATCTCAGCTGGAGCTGGGCTTTTCTTTATGAGAGGGCTTATTTATTTATGTATTTATTTGGGGAGAGGACCAGTAGATGGGGGTTATCTAATATTAATGAAATGCATTCCCCAATGCTTTAGTGCTTTTTGAGTGCAACATATCCCCCCCCCCCTCACTATCCTTGCCTTGGAAATGTAATAATATTTTGGTGTGGGGAGTGAGGACAGCTTGTTTATTATTTTTATTATCATTGCATTTACACTGCACTTTCTAGTGTTGCTGGGGAAATAAATGAGCACGGCACAGATGCAATATAGAAAAGCATGGCAATGCCTTTTTGCCAGAATGAAGAAAAGAGATTATGTTTTGTTTGCCTGTGTTGTAATTTAATGTTTTATTACTTCACGTGAATCCATGTTTTATGTATACTTGTGACATTAGGTATGCGTTTCTATTGGCAGTGTTGAGTTTAAATCCCTGTTGTGCACTACAGCTGATGGAGGATTCACTTGCTTCTGTCATTTTACCTACTAAAATGATAAAAAGGATAATAATGCATGTAAATTTTGCAGCTTTCCAGTGTCCAGGCATTCCCCTTCGAGCACAACAAGTAATCCAGAAACTGATATTAACTCATTTCTTAGTCTTAGTCTGGATATGATTAAATAGGAAGATATAAGTGGGGTTTGTAAATAGATCTCTTTATGCTTGTTTTTTTCTTCTTTTATTTTTGTCTGAATCTCAGAGGACACGGAACTGAATATGCATCCACTAGCTCATTCTGACACACATTCTTTAACCAACAGAAGAAACGGCCATGAGGAAGAGGAGGCTCTGTGTGAAAATGAGCCCCCGTGAGGTTGCCAAAGCTGCTGTATGTGACATCCAGATCACCACGAAGTCCAAATTCCACCTTATTAACTACACCTGCATAGGGTGAGTTGATAGGCACCCAATTTCAGTTGAAACAAGACTTTTTTTTATGTAACATACATCAGACATCAACTTTTGATATTTATTTTACATTTTGAACAACTTGGTGGTTTCAGGTAAGATTGGCAGGATCAATAAATATCTGTTAGGAACTGAAACATTTCCGTGTGTCACATATTCATATTTACATAGTGAGATAAACAACATGGGAATATGGTATCGGATGGGAGATGTTCCTCAACAACATCCGACTCTGGGAAAGCCAAGTGGACTTCAAACTGACTCATCAGTTAACACGAGGTAACACTATGCCGCGGGAATTAGCACTTCAGCTTGCAATTCAACTTTCCTCTTTGCTGTTCTTTTTATTTTACACTCGGTGTTCCTCAGAGCTTTCGCTACGCCTCTCTACCATAAGCACGGCAATGAAGACACAAGCAATTGATCACTGCTGGGCAATCTGTTGTAAAAGTTGTGGCTGGACAACAAGGCAGTGAGGGTGAACTGGTGAGACAGGCTAACTAGACAGGATTCCCTGAAAAGAACACGAGTTCAATGAGGGCTAAACTCCTGCTATTTGCCGTGCGTCCCAGGAGGCAGAGGCAGGTCGCTGCTCTGACTTGGTGACAGGATTGTTGCACTGTGAAGACAAAGAGGAGGAGATGTGGCCCCGAGAGTTAGCGACAGCTGCAGAGGAAGGGAGGAGAGCTCTAAGATCTCTGCCGTGCGGGATTCTGTGAGTCCCCTCCTCGGCTCATGCTGCTCCAGCTTCCTCTGCCTCGGGCCTCAGAGCGAATGAAGCAAACCTTTGTACTGTGTCCAGATCAAACAGCTCAATTATTTATCACAACCAAGAGCTGGGGATTTCCACAGCAAATTGTAAATAAACAATTGAGACTCCTTCGTGCGGCGGTGCTGTGGAGAGGGGAAGCTTGGCACGGGGCTCTGATATTTTTGCAAGCTTGAAGTGCTGCGTTCTGTCATCCCGTGCAGGGCTGAGCGAAAGCCCCATTAAAGCCACACCAGGCCAGAGTGACGCATGCCAGCAGGCATATTTAAAACACAGCTTCTGCTTACGTGGCCGTTCTGCGGGATGACACCAAGAAATGGACAGCTGTGGATTCAAACAGAAAACTGCACAGATTTGCGATTCAGCCGTTTTTTGGAAGTCGATGGTCAATAATCTTTGATGTGCTGAAGTAACGGTGAGTACTCAGGCCAGTGCACGCCTAGACTATTCTTGCCGGTAATCCTCTGCTCTTTTGAAGCCCACTTTCAAGTTTGCGAGGCTCAGAGGTTGGAATAAATTGCACCTCGAAGCGACTCACACCCCCCCCCACCTCCTGATGCCTGCTGAGATCACAGGACGATGTTTTTGTATTAACATTAAAATTCATTCCACACAGAGTCTTCTTTGGAGAGTGTTTCTATCCGTAAAGCACTGACACATAAGGACGGGACTGTGGGCAATTTATTCTGCGGCAGTTCTTTGACTATTTATTCCTGTGTAGTTACATACACTTCAGACAGCCATACTTATAACTATAAATAGTTCTGTACTTTCTTTAAAGTCACAGATTAGATGGTTTGACACTGTGATTTATAAACAGCTCTGCTCTCACTGATTCTTAAAGTAAGTGCTTTACCATGGTGTAAGTGTCTGTGTGGTATCACCCCACTGTACTATATTCATATTCAGCGGGAGAAAATCCTCCTCTCCATGCCTCCTTCAGGCTATCTATAACAACTTTATGGCCTTTGGAGAGTAGCACCTCTTAAATTTAAGCGCTCTTTACAGTCACTGGAAAAGACGTTTTAAATACAGTCAATAATGTGTAAATTTTTAATGACCCTTATAATTTTGAAAGCGCACTGATCCCCCCCTCAAATGTTAAGTTGCCTCGGGCAGCGAGAGCCTGTTAGTGTTGTGTACAAACGTAAACCACAAATCAGGTTTTTCAACAGCACAAAGTAGCTGCAGTGTGTTGCATCATTATGGGATGTGCAAGGTTATTGCATCAAGGCTGAAGTGTTTTATTCAAACTGTTCTGGTGTGCAAGTGTAAAAAAAAGAGAGAGAGAAGCTAAAAGTTTCCCAAAATATTTTCCGAATTTCATTTTCATCGCAAAAACCTCAGATATTTAGTCCTTTCTACTGTAGGCAGTAATGTTGATAATTGATTGTATCTCCATGTAATTATGGGCTGTCAGGAGGTGTTACACACCTACAACAGGAGTAGAGATTGTCGTAATGGCACACAGTGTATGTAGGAGGCTGTTCAGCCCTTTCTTGTAACTTATAGTTTCAATCAGCACCAATAGACAAATTGCAAGGACTTTTTAGTGATTTTAGCCAAAATACTACAAACTCATAGCTACAACTGATTATCATTTACTCATTAGATCATCTGTTCATATTCCATAGTAATCCTATCAGTAGGATGTGTTCTTGTTCAGCTCATGTTTAATGTAAATATGAAAATACATTTAATGTACTAATATGTGTGACAAAAAAAATATATCCTTGTATTTCATCAATAAATCAGATAGACATGCAGGTATCAGTAGAAAATGATTTTAAAAGTTAGGCCAAGTTAGGCGAATGAGTCACTGGGCTCTATAGTGGTGTAATGGCTTGTACAGTCACCTTGTAGCAAAAAAGTTTAAACCCAGAGTTCTGATGTTGCTGGTTTACACTAGTGATTACAAATTTTCTGAAGGTGTGCATGGTTGCCATAATTCTGTCTACAATCTGGGAATAGACTGCAAAAAAGACAAATAATAATAATAATAATAATAATAATAAAATAAGAACAACAATAATAAGAACAACAACAACATAAAAACAATAATAATAAAATAATAAAAGTATTGAATTGGATGAGTTAATTCATCTTATTTGCTTCTAGGGAAAGCTAATACTTGATATGGAGTTAAGTTTCATCTGTAGGACTATAATATGATCGCACTAACTTGCTGGGTAAAAATAAAGCAAATGTGATTGTGGCATAAAGATTTCTTTAACCCTCTAATGAAATGTGTATAATGTTTGATACACATTCAAACAGGTTGTGAAAACTGATGCATCACCATATGGTAAATTCTTTAATCAAAACACCCGTTTTGTAGACGATTTGAGTTCTGCATCCTTGTGGACATTTTTTGCACTGCAATAACTTTGATGTATAACATGGTAAAACGAAAACTAAAAAAAACAATACACACATGCAAATTTTTATTTACTCTTTGTTAAATTAACAAATAAAGACATGATTCTGGGCTAAGCTTTAAAGAAGGCTGCTTTATCATTAGAACTGAATGTGAGGTACTGTATGTGTATTTCACTGATTGTTTAAGGCTCAAAGTAATACAGGGTGCAGCATGGGATGACAAGGGACCACTAGTGATACCCAGTGGGCAAGAGCCAAATGATAATGAACATAATGTATGTCATACATATAATTATTATAACAGCTAAAAGACCGCAAACTTTGCTGTAAATGAAATTTTAAATGCCAGAAAACAAAAGAAAAAAATGTGTGGGATTCTTTTACTTTTGTAACTTCATAAAATGAGTATTAAAAGTTAAGATATTTTATAAATATATTTATTTATTTTAAACCAGTTGGGTAAGTTTTCCTCTCCTTGCAAGTTCAAGGATTAACTGTGAGTGTATGTTTTTGTTGGTTTAAGCCACAGCGCGTCCGTTTATCTCTTAAGATAGTGGCCTTTGAGCTGTCTGCGTGTGCAAATGCATTTAAGCCTCATGCGTTAAATGTCCCTTTATCAAGTTTGTCTACAGCATTTCAAGCGGTGACAGTGCTCTGTTTTTGATTCATAGCTGCAGCTTGATGTCAACCTCTAAGCTTGTTCTCTGTCAAGACAGACTTTATCAGCCACTCCCTGACTTCATAATGTAAAAACCCTGCTCCATCCGGTCAGCCTTTTAATGTATCCTGTAAAGTATCTCTCTCCTTCCTCCTCCTGACCAGCGCTGCCATTTGTTCTCCTGATAAAACTGTCATTGCTGAGGTTTATATCTGACCTCTACAGTGACTGCTAGCATAAATTAGCCTTGTCCTAATATTGCAATTTCTTTCGCCTCACTCAGAATCAAGGTTTTTGACATTTCTCTTAGAATAATAGACCATTGTACACACGGACACTTTTTAAATCAAACTGTACAGTGATAAAAATGTCAAGGCCAAGTATCTTTTTTCCCCCGCTGCATAGCTGGCTTTTTTTTTAACTTGTGAAGTCTAGAGAGTCATCAGTGTCAGAATTGGCATTCATATCAATACATTTAGGATTGCACAGTCTTTTACCTGTGACACTCCCTGCTTTGCTGCAGCTCTGCCGGAGTATTGTATCAGCTTTCATTGCACGCTGGTTAACCGAGACTTCCCGCCGCACACGACTGTTGAGAAAAAAGAGACAGCGTGACTGTCAGTGTGTCACATGACAGATCTTCTGTCTGAAGTGTTGAAGAGCGATCCTTCCCAGCTCAATCTCCCTCATTACTTTATGTTCAACAAAAGTTGAAAAAAGTAGTGCAGATCAAGAAAGAGGATGCGCAGCAGTGCCAGAAGTGATTGATTGATCAGCTGAGATCAGATGGGTGCAGACTATACAGTGATTTGCAGCGAAACATTTCTGAAAGAGGCATTTTTTTCAGCACCTGACACTGAGCTTAAAGGAGGATAATGATGGGTGAGAAGGCAGCTCCCACAAAGCAGCACTGCTGGCACATAGAGGAAGGTGTGGAGATGTTGTCACAGGAAAGGCTGGATGTGTGTCAAAACAAGAGCTTCCAGCTCTCTGTATAGCAGCTCTGGCTCCTCAGTCAGTGATATTACTCTCATTCTCATCTTACCTTGACTACTGCTTGTCTGTCCACACAGCCTCTCCCACTTTCTCTTTTCCTTCTTTTTTTTTTAACATAGACAACTCGTTTCTTTATATGGTGTGAAACACAAAGACAAACTCTATAAAAACCTAATATGTTGAATTGTAATACTTGTTGTCAAGCACTCCTTTGCATCGTGCTTTGTTTTGCTTCGCTAAAACGATTTTAACTCGGGCAGATTTCACGGGAAGGTAATACTCTTGATCTGCGCGGTAATTACGTAAATCTTTCAGGCTGTGTTCCCAATTTTACTGTAATTTGATGAGGAACTTCACTATAATTGAATATTCAAATTAGGAATATGTGTCAATATGGCTCCCCTTGCCTGAAATGAGGATTAATTGTTTTCAAAACTCCAGTGGCCAACATAATATGAGCCCCAACACTGCTGTTGATTAGCAAATGCACTTGCCATGTTTTTGTTTTAAGAATTAGCTGTCTAATTGATTTGCCATATGTTGCACTCTTCCATTCACCTAAAATTGTATTTAGAAATCAGCAATTTGGATTGAGACAGTTTTATGTTTTTCAAACAGATGGGAAAATCAGCCCTGGAGGTTGCCGGTAGGAAAACATTGCTCGTGCCCATTTTCTGTGTTTTGCACCAAGTTGTTTGGATTTCAAATATCACTTTCACCTTTTCAGATACACAGATGAACATCCACAGTCAAAATGGTTTTCCCTCTTCTCTCTGGTTCTTTTGAGGACTGTAACAGTGTAAACATGCAATAGATATATAATTAAAAAGCATTTTGAACCATGTGGGTCCAAATGATCTGCGCATGGGATGTATCTGTGATTTAAAAGATGCATACCTTTCTTATTTAACAGTGGAATCAACCTTTGCAGGTAAGAAAAAAAAATCTTCCTCTGAATATGGCAGTCGTTCCTGCAAGATTGATGCCAACCTTTTAAAAATTCACCATTGCCCTGGATTTAACATGACCAAATGCTGATGTAAATGAGGAAGAGAAAAGTCGACCCTTTCATTGCAAATAAATCTGAGTTGCAGCCTTCAGCTCATAAATACCACAGCCTGTCACAAGTCTTGTTTTATTGCTGTTGATAGAAATTATTGCATTTATTTATCTCATCCAGAGAGATAAGGCTTTGAAAGTCACAACTTCCATAAAGCACCTTCAGAATATGCAGATCTGGCTGCAGGTTTAAATTTTGAGAGTTCTTTATTTTACACCCCCTTCAAGCAAGGATTGATTATGTTTATCCATAAATTGACCAAATACAGGACATGATACACAAAATTCACTTCATTATTTGCGTCCTCACACCTGCTCACCCACTAAATCTGCCTTTTCTTCATTATAATTCAGTTCCTACTTTCCTCTGCGTCTTCCTCATCATTTTCCTGCACTTTAACAACAAACTCTGATGTTTATTTGTCCTCTAATCAAAGCGAACCCACTTTTTAATTATATTGCCAACTGTTTTGCATTATCATTATAAGATCATTTATTTTATAACGCCATCCTGGAAATCATTCCACCTCCAAAGCATGTCATGTTATGCAGCTCTGTTAAAGCTGCAAATTCCTCTCCCTGCTTGCTGTGGATTTATCGATCCGTAGGGGTGAGTCACAGGGTGTAATTCATGATAGCTTGATTGATGAGGATTTCAATCTTATATGGTTTGTTAACTTCAACTACCCACAAAGTGCATTCTGTGCTTTTTTCTGCAATACAAGGCCGCGAGACATATAGGAAAAACAAAAAACAGACTTCCCTTGAATAATGGAATCTCTCAGTTCCTCCAGAATTAACAAGATCCTGTTCCGAACCTCTGTTAAAGGTCTGCTCAAGCCCCTGGGCAGCTGAAGCACGGTTTAACTTTTATCATATTTCTCCTCTGTGGATTCAGTCTGTTATTCCTATGACAGTTTTTTTTTTTTTTACCTTTAGACATTTCAGACACCTTTTGTGATCAGGAGGAATTATAGTCCTTTGTTTGTCGAAACATAAATTTCAGATTCTGAGCCTTTTCACATCAATATTTTACTTGCATTTTGTTTGCTTTGTCGTCGTCTTTAATTCAGCTCTAACTAAACAAACATTTTGGCCTCATTTTTCTGCCAACAGAAGAACCACAAGCTTGCCACAATATGAAAAACAGAACAGCGGGATCTACACCATGACAGGTAAAAGATCTCACGCTAAATAGATGCATGTCAACAACATTTCTAATGCTGTTCATGTTAATATAAGATAACAAATAATGCATTTGGTTGTATCAGAGCACCTCTTACTTTTAAGTCAGTAATGATACTCTTGTGTTGCATTTTTAAATTGTTCTCGCAAACTGTTTTATCTCCACATACATATTTATATTTAAAGGCAAGATCTCCTGGTCCTCAATCTGCAAATTCTCTGAGTAGGTAGATGTTTTCACTGATGGACAGTATACGGAGCTTTGCTTATCTCGGAGAACGTGACTTCCCCGAGGAGCTCGGCATTAACAGCTGTCAAAGATGATCCATTACATACCATACTTACATATGTACCTCGCATGCACTGGAAATTCCTTACTCTTGGTCAAGGCGGAACTCGACAACAGCATGATGCCCCGTGACTAAAATAGAAAAAAAAGGAAAATTTATTGGACAACAGAGCTTAACTCTGACAGCTTCAGTGCCACAGAGTTAGAGTCGGCTGAGATGTTGTAGGCATTATGAGTGTGTGAGCCGTGCGCGGCAGGTTTTTATCCAGCTGGAGAGAGACACCATGTGGTGAGGATTCCTCCTGCTACTATTGCAGAGGCTCACTGATGGTACAGATATGTTACACACAGCCTATTTCATAAAAGTCTGCTATTAAACAACTCCTGGAGGGAACAGTAATAGACATGATATTAAACTTCTTTGTGCTGGTAAATTCATTTTTTTTATTTTAACGCCAAGTAGTTTAGTTAGATAAAATAAAAATAGGGAATAAAGAAAAAATAAAAATGGTTATTTCATCGTTTCGTTTGTGTGACAGTGATTTTATTAGTTTGTCAGGACACATGGAGCGCTGAAAGAACACATTTTAGCACACAGTTGAACAGTTTGTGGCATTTGGTGTGGAATTCGTCCACTGGGATGGGATTTGAGTGACAGTGGAGAACATGCACATACTGTACGGTGAGCTGCCAGCAGTCATCTTTTTTTTTTTTTTTTCCAGAAAACTGTCCCTCTGCAGGTGCACAGATTTTCTCTTTCTCCCCTCATGAATTTTTGTGATTTTAAAGAAAAAAGCATGATGGAGATAATCGGAGATGGTTCTTGCTTTATTACTTGAGACTGTGTATTCTTCAGCCTCACACCATCACACTGTGAATGTGAGAGAACACAACTTCCCTTCATTCACAACGTGATTGCCTGCAGCTCAAGTGTGAGGTCGTAGCCGACAGCCTATTTGTGTTAATTGTTAGCATGATGGTGTGTGTTTGTGTGTCTGTGTGTGTGTGTCTGTGTGTGCGTTGGTGCCTGCACTTCCACGAGAATGTGTGGGCTGACAGCTGGCCAGGTTCGAGTTGGTCTAAAACCATGTGCGCTCTGTCAGGGTTGTACAGGCGCCTTCTTTAGGATTGATGAATTGCCTGCTTTCTTGATTAAACCCTCCGTCACTTCCCAACAAAACAAAAAACCCAACACACACACACACACACGCACACAAAAGAATAATAATTTAAAAAAAGACAAGTTGAGGGGTGGAGAGGTAACATGTCTGGAAAATCTGTCATCTGCAGTCACATCATGTACAAAAGTGATGTGCAGAAGCTTTGACATTTATTACCAGAATATTAAAAACTAATTCACATTTATTTTGCAGCCCTCCATCACTTGACAGTTCAGGCTCATTTGAAAAGTTATCAAGTTTTCATAGCAGCCCCAACCTTTTGCTTTTCTGCACCGGCATTGCTTTGATCCATGCCAAGTCCCTTTGCCAATTAGGTCTATTATTCAAACGCTGACAGTAAATCCAGATATTTTAAAGGTAATTGTATGTGCACTCAAGAAATCTGTCTAAAAAGCATATGCCTGATGAGAAAATTAAAAAAAAAGTAAATTTGTTGGAAAACAGTCTGGAGCTCCCAAATAAAGCTATGAGGTCTTTTACAATGCAGTCTCTCTTTATTACCAGACTTGCATGTGGTATTCAGCAGGCATCCACCTGATATAAAGGTAAATCTAATAAAAGTAATACATTTGCATATCTATAGCATTAATCAAAAATAAATCCTGACACTGGCCCTGATCTAACATAATATGGAGAGCAATTATTTCCCTATCCATTAGAGGAACTTCAATTAACAGGCACTAGACAGTTCATCCTTCAGTGCAGAAGGACGAGGAAAAAAAATAGCAGACTCAAAATTAACTTGGGTTTGCAAAATATCTTGGCAGAATGACAGTGATTTTTGATTCTCAGGAAACAATATTAGACTTCTTATTAAACTATGTGCATCTGCTTTTAATTTGCTACAAATAATTGGAAAATGCAATGGAGCTTTCCAATTAAAGCTCCACTTTATACTGTTTAATAATAACCTCATAATATTATAGCTTATGAAATGACAGGTGAGTTGGTGTATGAATAAAACATAAAGCCCTGTAATAAGAGACAGGAAAAAAAAACGGGACAGTTGTTGGGGGCTTTTAAATGCTCGACATAATTTGCATATATTAATCTCCTCTTTTCAACCTTATCAAGTATTCCACTGTATTTGAAGTTAAAATAGTCGTGACAGGCAGGGGTACGCTTCGTTTTTCCAAGGATTTATTACTTGTATAATTCTGGATCTTTAATAAGCCAATATGACTGATCCTCTGAGTTCTGTGGAATTTGGTTAATTGTTCCAGATGGTACTCACTGATTATGCAAAATTACTTTCTTTCTCCTCTTTTTTCCCCCCAAACTACACCATTTCTTGATTGACTAACATGGAGAAAAAAGATTATTTTTGGCGCAGCACTTTCATTAAGAGGCTTCTCATCAGGTTTCAAACAAAAGTTCCATCTTATCTCCCTGTGTAGTTCTGGGCGAGGCTGTGCAGAGGGAGGAGATCAGCCGGCTCTTATCTCACACCATGATGGATCTCAACTGCTTCTGCAGCACTGGACTTGTATTTTAGAATAACACAATTCTTTAGGCTGAGGGATTAAAAAACACGACCTCTGGATGGTGACACAAAAGTTATTATTCCTGGATGCCATCCTATTCTCACTTCCTTCTTTCCTATTTCTCTTTTAGAGATTGTAGAAATGACTAAGCAGCTTGTTTTCTCCTCCTTTTCGCAGGCCAGGCACCGTCCGCAACTCACTAACATTCTGTTTTGCATCAGCTAAACTGAGCTGAATGAATCATTTATGAAAGTGTTATGGGGGAGGCATGGGCAGATTTACTGCCGTGCTTTTACTTTAGATGGAATGGGATTTCCATGAAACCGATCTTGATGTTTGAAGTAATGCCAAAGCTTACATCAAGACATGAAAGGAATGCTCTTAAAATCTGCGTTTTGCTTCTTAATTTCCCTGGTCAGCAAAAGGAAAAACACAGAGTGAGTGGTGTAGTGGGAGAATGGTATTTACATGTTATACACACACCGACACACACATATTCTACAACAACCTCCAAAAATACATAATGGAGTTCTCACTTCCTTAATAACGTATCTGTTTCTTACATTTTTTCATATAAATTACTTAAAAAATGAATTAGCTGTAATTGTCTGTTTGAGCTCTTTGGACTTTTTTCAGCGTTTCGAGGTAAAATATTGCAGAACTTTCTTAGATCATTGTCAAACAAAACTACACTAACACATTCCATTCTCCATGGAAATATCATTTCAAAGGTCAAAATAAGAGTATGCAGTCAGTCTGGTCTTCCTTGCTGTATAGCATTTATTGTTTCGCCTGGAATCTGTTAAAAAATAGTTTAATTTGGTTTTATAGAACAGCATTCACATGATATAATAACTTAAAGCAGACATTTCTTTTTGTTGTTTTTGTGTTTTTTCTCTCCATAACATGCATTTGTACCCCTACACCTAACCAGCCTTGGGTGATTCTAAAGTTCGTCAGTTTAATCATTTAAATAGTTTATTTTTGTATATCAGCTAAATAAAGGGGACAAAATGGTTTTATATTGACAGTTTATGGCAGTAAAAACTGCATGTCACAGCTTTTAACATCAAACATACTTATATGATTTTAGAGTCTTCAGATTTTACATTTTTAAAACATTTTCTTTCAAATTTGTTTTTCTCCAGAGCTAGATTGTAAAAAATGTTGTTTTCTTTAACAAAACAAACTAAACATACAGATGCAAACATACATACAGCTGTAACAAAACCTCTTGAAATAGAGTTTTAAATCAACTTGATAACTTATACTGTATTCATATGTTCTACTGGACCATCCATGTTTGGAAACAAAACATGATCAATCCCAACATGATGGCACCATTAAGTTTTTGAGGATCAATCCTGTATAAATCCTAATAGAATTTCTGACTGGAGCCTGAGGCCCTCAAGCATTTTTAGACCCTTATTACAGTCAAATAAGGGATTTGAAATGGCTTTGCATTTGCAGGCCAGACTGGACTGTGGAGTCTCATCCCTCATTGCTTTCTATCCAACCCTGAGATAGAAGCAGTGCTCCATTAGTTTCACTGTCCAGACGTGGACGGTCTCAATGGATGGGCCTGTCATGGCTCCCTCATTTGCCCCATGTACAGCAGGGTTTGTTATCACACATCTAATTAGAACTTGATAAAAAATATTTCACAAAAATCCAGTCATTAAATATAGTTTAAGGAGATTTATGGTCAAATATGCCTTAAAGATCTTTTAATGGCTCTGCTGACTTGTTAAGTTTGTAATTAATGATCATCTAATACATACTGTGGTGTGATTTAGAAAGCACAATGAGATTCTGGAAATGAAGTCGTTTTGGAAAAAGGGCATGTGGGGCTCCCAGAAGCTATATTAAATAGTTGTGCTCAGCCTGGTTTGCTTAGCAACATGAAGTCTGCTGTGAAAAACTTTCAAACACATAAGTGACCTTTTTTTCTTTCCTATGGAATATAGCGAATAATTATAAACATCCCTGTCTTATCTGTAGCAGCACTGGTGTTTTTTAATGTATATAGGCTAGAAGTTAATAACAGTTTAATGAAAGCACTGGAAAAATATCTATTTCTTAAAGTCCAGCAATGCAGACAACAAAACTAATAAGCAAATGCATATGTATTAAACTGTAAATGCATTATACTAATAACAACCCCTCTTTCATTGTTAGAGTAATGGTATCCTTATTAGCATAATTAATGACAAATGGCAGTGAGGCATTGGTGGATTGGTTCTAAGGGATGATAAATTGGTGGATGCCCAGGTTAGTGGCTGCCAAGGAGGCCTCTTTGGCTGTCATCCCTCCTGCTTGTGCTCTGGCACAGTTCATTACTCACTGTGTGAGATGCCACTTTACATTGCCTGGTACTGTGAGCATGGAAAACTTAATAATGCCACCCACAACCACATAGGGCCTGCTGCTTTACCCACAGTCCAGAGGGCAAGTAGCTCAGCGAGGGCTGAGGGTGGTGGGGAGCTGGCGGCTATGCGGGAATCGTCTCCTGCAGCTGCACTGATCAGAACAGATCACACGTCAGTCACTACTTCAGGGGAGCTGGGGCCATGTGACCCAGTCTCCAGTGCTGCTGAGTGTTTCTTGTTAGGATTTCTGGGGCTCACCACATCCCTCGGATCATTATGGGTTAGTTTGCCCACAGAACCGCTAATTAAGAGGGGATTTGTGTAATTGTGCCTTCTGCTGTGTCCCATCCGGCACATGCAATTTACTGTCAGCCCTCTGCCAGCTTTTACACTTGTCCAGAGAGGCGTACCCCATTTATACACACATTCTGCTGCACATTTACCAGCAGCCACAGCTGGGGATCAATGCCAGTGCCATGGCAGTGCCTTAAAATAGTCTGTGCTGTTGATTAAAGTCTGATTGTCCATTTTATTTCACAAGAGCTCTCAATAGCTAGCAAGCAGAAAGGGCTCCCCCAGTATTTTCTCTGCGCTCACAGCTTTAAAGAGTAATAAAAATATAACCTCACAACTTGCACTTCTCACAGTCTGATCTACACACACTCTAAACTTGTTTTAACTTAGATATAACATTTTTTTGGGGTTTTTTTAAGTTATTGCATGTATGCACAGCAAAGCATCTTGAGTTATGCAGCTGTGTTTGCAGGCATTTCATTGTAAATGTCGCGGGCTATGTCTGCTTCCTGAGAAAATGATGAACCAGCACCCAGCTGGGATTGTCTTCTGGCTCAAACCCTCAGCCACATGAAAAATAAATAGGTCAATTTACATAAGAATCCATTTACATTCTTTTGTTATATAATAATAATATATAATAAGACTTATTTTATCAATGGTGAAAATATAAGTTTTTTTTACATTTGCTTCTTGTTTTTACAATTTTCACTAAAAAGAGAGTATCTCATATTAATTACAATTACCTATATAGTAAGATTTGATGGTGTATTAAATGGATTTATCAAAATATATCAAAATGATGAGATTCTGCAAAATTGTTATCCACTGCTTCTTTTCTGTTCCCCCTCTGTTTTTTCTACATGTTCAGCAGCTCCAGTCTGTAATGTGTAACTGTAAACACATTTATCCACCACATCTTTTGCATACTACACTTAGACCCTGCAAACCTTTTAAACTTGTTTACATTTTTCAACATTCAGATAAAATGAAATTAATATTTAAGCATAAACTAACCATCTCACTGTCAGGAAAATTGCAACAGAAGGTTGCACAGACTTCAGTGAGACTGTGAAAATAAACCGCACACTGCTAGCAGAGACAAATAAAAAAAAAAGGATGATCAGAAATCCTTAACATCATTTCCGCACATAATCCGTTTTGATATTAATGTTATGTGCTTTTTTGAATGTTAATTGACTTCCAAGTAAACATTTGAATAATTAAAAAGTTACATTTCCACTTTGCAAGCCAGAATTTTAATGTACTGAAAAGTTATTCTAATTTTTTTCCCTTTTTTTTTTACCCATCTGTCTAGAGGATTTGAAAAAGTGCGGAAAAGATAAAAGAAAAAGAATGGGTTTTACAGAGCCATAGTCATTAAAAGAATCTGAAAATAGCAACTCGCTATCATCTGTTCTCATAGCACGGGTCAGGAGCTCTGACACCTCCAAAATTCCTCCTGTCAGGGTAGGGGGCCATTTGTATTCTCTCTCATTAGGCAATTTGACTAATGACCTGCCGCGGCTGCAGTTACTGAGGGACCCAGAGCCTCATGCCCTCTCTCTTGCAGCAGCCTGAACACACACCCTCTATTGGAATGGCACAGATGGCATGCCCGGGCGACAAAATAAACTACAAT
Source organism: Craterocephalus amniculus (assembly GCA_036024015.1). Taxonomy (NCBI): domain Eukaryota; kingdom Metazoa; phylum Chordata; class Actinopteri; order Atheriniformes; family Atherinidae; genus Craterocephalus; species Craterocephalus amniculus. The sequence goes on along the minus strand of JAVQJG010296310.1, from coordinate 18,359 downwards.
ATGTCTCCGAGATGCTGTCAGGCCTGGGCACTATTTCTCATGTCAGAGTGGGGCTAAGGGCTGTGAGTGGGCATAGGGGGTCCTCCTCCAGCTCCCTGTTCATCTACTCACCATTATCTGCACTGGTGACAGAGAGCAGGGTCTGCAACCAGAATAGCATTTCCATGGTCTGCGGAAAGAATCCGGCTCAAATTGAGAGTCACATCGACACAGAAGGCATTGCAATGTCTGCACACAGAGAGAAGGCAACATCCAGTGGTTCCGAATGTGAAATACAGCAGATAATAGATGCAGTTTTACACTTATTTTCTTATTATTCTATGCTGCTAAACAAGAGGACCCACGAGTGAAGAAGTTGTAATAGATGCTGCACGTTACTCCCCTGACTTTGACTTCCTCACTTAATTCAGGAGCGAGACAGATTCGCCCAAGTAATCATACCAGACAAAGATCAATGCAATTCTGCCGAATTAGTGAAGTGTAAAATAAAAGTTCATCAACATTCCTAAAGTGCTACTCCTGAGTTGTGGTTCAGGTAATATGGGGTATGCTCGATCAACCACGCATATTTTCCCATCAGTCAGTGTCGGAGCACAACTCGATGTGGTTCATGCGGCGGTGTTGTGTGTGTGTGTGTGTGTTGGAACCCTTGGAAGTGCAACGCATAGTGTTGCTGAAGTCCTGGGTGACAGTGCATCCAACAATGGAAGAGTGAGGGATTAGTGCTCAGCCCAGCGTACGAGGGAGCCCTTCCCGCCCTGAAACAGCCATTCATCTGTGCCCAGGGGCTGGAGATGACAATGCAGCCATTGCTCATCGCACCTGACGGAGCCATTAATAAGGCAATGATCCACACGGGCCCTGTGCTGACTTCGTTCTTTACACTACAATCACTCAAGCCACAGGGTCCTCCTTACTTAACGCCACCTCTGCGCTCACAGCCATCATCATCGCCATCATCATCATAGTCGCCGTACCCAAAGTCCTGCCAGATGTTTTCGTATCGACTGCACTCGCATACGCCAAATGCCAAATAACTACCCAATTCCCCACACTGCAATATACTCATGAGTTTATGGAGTGTAGCCAGGCTGTTGGAGCAGCTTGAAAATGTTTCATAGTGGGATTCCTGGTCAGAAGATTGGATTTACATTGTTTTTTGCCCTTTGCACCTTTTAGATTACTCTACAGTAAAACATTCATCCTTTACAAGCAACTCATCTTCTGTGCCTCTCCATTTGTCTGGATGTAAGATAGGCTCTCTGGTATAGATGGTCGAGGAATACAAAGTGAGATCTGGTTTTAAATGTAATCCTTGAGCAATAAAGAAACACTCTGGCCTTCAGCTCTGTGCATTCATCTGTCCGTGCCATGCAGATCCATCAGCAGCCACAATCTCTGCTTCCCACTGCTGGCTATTGATTTAAATGTATTCTTCCTACTTACCTCTGTCTGGTGTTGGTGCTGCCAGCGACACAGCGGAGCATGTTTATTCCCCTGTAGTTACGAGCTTAAACAAGTCATCATGCCGGCCATCTTGACTGGCTTTTTGCTTCAGACAAGCGCACATTCAGAAGTGCTGGGATGGGATGGTGGTTGTTGTCAGAACAACTCTTGAATCCATCCATGCTTTTTTTTTCCTTCGGCCAAAACTTTAGGAACTTCAGTCTGTCAGTTGGTCCATGAAAGTGTGGATGGTCATTAGGGGTGTGAGTGTTGCAGTGACTCACGGTTCAATTTGATTCTGATTCTTGGGATAACGATTCCATTCTGTGTCGATTCTCGATTCAAACTGATCTTAATTCACATTTAATCCATTTTTAGTAACAAAACGTGCTGATTACCTCTGTTCCTCTATAAGCCAGACACAGCTCTGATGAATTGTTTTATTAATTGGGAAAAAAACCTGATCATTTTCATCAAAAAACGGTTTAAACTTGGCTAACAAGGCAAAGTTTAACATGTCTTTGTCACGTAGCAGCAGCTTTTAAAGTCAAGCTAATCATTTTTAGCCTTTCAAAAAATCGATTCTTGGAAATTTTTAAACATTTCTGAATCGTGATGAACAAAAATCTTGATTCCGATTGAAAACGAATTTTTTCACCACCCCTAATGTTCATAGTATCTTTATGACTCGGATGCTCTGTTTGCACCACAGCTACAGATACATTTGAAGTCTCCTTGGAAATATCTAAATGTTTTCCAATTTTTTCCCCAAACTTGCCTCAAAACATTTATAGCTTCACCCTCAAGTGTCAGTACATTAATGTTGAACTGTTGAACATCCTCATCCTCATTTTTATGTCAAGCGCAACCTCACAGTGGTGCTCAGACCCCCACTTAAAAGAGCAGTTTGGGAGATGACTGGAAGAAATTAAACAAGTTCTTTCTTTGGTGCTCAGGGTGAAGGTCATGCTTTGATTACAAAGACCACATTGTACTACATTTATGAGGAAAGTGCCAAACCTTAGATCTAAGTAATAGCCAAGGGAGGATAGCAAGTCACACAAGTGTCAAAGTGAGGGGAAAAATTATAATGTCATACTTTAAAAATTGCTGCGAACAGGAAAACCCAAAAGGAGCATCAGCTCTCAAATGATGACTCATGAAGAGCTTTGGCTTACATTTACGAGTTCCCACTCCCATACCAGCCGTCTAATGGACTGTAGGTTAAAGAGCAGCAGTTGGAAGCTCGGCCTCTTGATATTTGCAGCTCCTGTCGAAAGCCAGCGCCGGCAAGTTTTGTGCTTCCAGAATTGGGAGTTTTATAATGAAGCCAAGCAGCTGCAGTTTTCCTTTCAGCCTGGAAATGAGAGGCTTTGTGTCTCTTGTCACCCTGTGTTAATTTGGGCCCTAATGTATTTTATAAACAAAGGGCTGCTCTCTAGCCTGACAGTCGTGACACCTTGATTCCAGTGCAGGATGCATGCAGGACGGGGTTACACCATTAATAATCAACTGGCAGCCATCACACCATTTTAACCACGATCATTATGATAAAGGGCATACACTTAATTACAGGCCTGCTTAATTATAGCTCTGTTGAAGCTCGTTTGTTTGGTCAAATGCTAATTATACCACCACGCTCCTGGCAAGTCCTCATTTCAATCCACTTTTTTTGCCGGCTGAACAGTGTGGCTTATTTTCATGCAAATTTGATATCTGGCGAACGTTTTGTCTCTCTTCTTCCTGCTTTTCTGTGTCTAGTGTGAGTGTGTCTTTGTTTCAGAGGTGAACATCTCTCAGACAAGACAGAATCGGGAATAATCAAGAGTAATTAAACTGGAAGAGGGCCGGGTAAGGGTTGGGTGGAAGGAGAGAGTGGAGGTGCTCAAATACAGCGGAGAATAAAAAAGCCTTTCATCTTCCCTCAGTAGACGGAAGGAGGGGAGGTGTCGGGGCGGCTGGGGACGTTGATAGCTTTGCTGTTTTATAATCCCACATTTAGTCTTGAGGAAATACTCAGGATCAAGACTGAGGCGTAATATGTTTTGGTGTAAAAGTCAACTTTGTTTTTTTCTGTCTCTCTTGAACTTTTCTTTCAGCTCTGGATAATGTGCCCTTCATGATCTCTGAGAAGTTTCGTGAAAATCCCCGAAAGGTAAAAAATCTTTAAAGGCCTGGTGAAAAACACACAATAATGTCTTTATTATCTGTGCAACACAAGCGTTATAATGACAGTTTCCTACAGCATCCCTTCAGGTGAGCAACTCTTCCCTCCTTGTCTTTCCCTTTCTTCCCCTCACTTCTTTGCCTTTTCTTTCCTGCAGACTGAGTGATGAATGCGTGCAGTCAGGCAGAGCTGGCTCACTGCAGTGCATTTGGCTGCTTGGCAGTAGTTGTCACTATGGCCCCGTTTCTATTGACACAGAGAGGGAGAGGATTAAAGATTTTAAGCATGCTTACTTAGCCATGAGCCTAACCGCCATGTTTCTTGTGTTTTCTTCTTCTTCTTCTTCTTCTCTCCTCTCCCTCCTCCTCTCCCTGCTTTTGATTTCAGATGCAGCAAGTCAATTTAATGGGCATTACGATCAAATCCCTGGCAGAGATCGAGGAGGAAGTGAGTAGAGGCTGCAACGCTCGGCTGCCGCTGACGCCGCTGGCCCAGAATGCAAAGCAAACGGTCTTGGGGCTGTAATTAAGTGTCTGAGACAGCGGGGGCCCCTGTTGGCTCCACTAAGCCCCAATTGAATAAAAGCATGGCCATGCTAGGCAGCCATTCTCTTTTAAAAGCTTCGTGTCCTGTTCCAAAACACTTGACTTTCATTCCTCAATTCTTCCCTCCTAACAGCTCAATCTAGCATCTTTCACATCTCAAGGGGCTTTTTTTTCTGCTCACATTCTCCATGTTAAACTTTCGGAGTTTCCAATCAGCCTGACGGCGTAAAAGTTCGAGATCATGTAGAACAAATAAAAAGCCCCACAAAGTCCTTCCCATTTCTGATGAAATACTGTAGCCTACAGGCATCTCTGGGAAGAAAATCGTCTGTGCGGCACTCAGAAAGAGAGTGAGCGCGCCTTTGTGTGTCTGTGTGTGTGTGTAAGCGCTTTAAAGAGAGTGACAACCCCCCTTCTCTCTCATTAGCACGGTATCTTGGTATCAGAACTGCCAGGAAGTGACAGACCACTGTAAAAGAACAGGTGCTGTTGGGTTTGAGATGTGTTACAGAGCAAACACTCCCTCATCAAACCGGGTGTCTGTTCTGCACTCTGCCTCTGTCTTCTGTCACATACTATCCCCATCACACAGAGTCGCCATCTTGTCATATGGTCATCTGAATGAAGCTCATTGCTGGCGCAGGTACTAATGGCATGTACGTGTTCCTGTGTATGTGTGCATGTGTGTGTGTGTGTGTGTGTCCAGGGTGGAGACGGGCTGACTGCTCATCCTACATGTTTTCTTCCCTTTTTTTTTCCTTCCTTCTTCCTCCCCTCTCCACTCTAGCTTCCTCTCCTCCTCCTCCTCCCTTTTTTTCTTCTCCGAGAGTGTGATTAGCAGGAGGACACATGGTGAGCTGAGCTGGGGAAGAGAAGGGAAGGGCATGAGAAATCATTAATTACAGCCGCGCTGGCGCTGATGAAGTAAATGTGAGATAGTGTAACACACAGGATTTAGTGAAGTGGACGACAGCACAAGATTAATGGCGGGGCCAGGCTGATGAGGATAAGTCACATCTTAGCTTGATAATTAGTTTCCAAGTGGAAGCATCCCTCACCATTGTGTTATTTTTACTTCTCTCCTCTTATTATTATCCTGCGGTGAGATGTACAGAACGAGGGGGAAATTTAGCCGCTGACTTTCTTGTAAACAAGCCAAGAGACGGACTGTGTGCAGCGTCTATTAGTGTTCTGTATTACACTATACATTTAATGTTGATTATGCTCTCAGTGCTTAAAGCTTGTGAGGAGTGAGCAGCTCAGCCGCAAATGCACACAACAACAAAAAGGCACAATAGTGAAATTCAGGAAAAGCTCTTATAGAATGAAATTGGCCCCCACTTTTCCTCATTTTTGGGGGTTTAATTTCCACTTACGTTGTCCAGAAGAGGTCACTGTCTGCGCTTTCTCCTCTGAAACACCACGATTCCAATTGCCTTGCTTCAAAAACGGCGTAGATTCATGAAATAGATGTCGTTTTTGAAGAATTCTCCATATGCACATGTAATTGAGGAAAACTGTTGTAATCACAGTCCCAGTTGTAGATAAGACCATTTCCTAACAGGCATCACTTAAGCCATGTCTCAGATGATGTTGGTTCCAGCAATTAGGCATTCTTTTCATTTCCCAAATGACTGGCAAAACTTGCGGATATTATAATTGCTTTTAGCCACGCATATCTAATTTGTGTCTTTTTAAGTGTTAATTAGTAAGCGATTTAAAGTGACATCTTTATGTAGTTTGCTCTGCTGAAAAATGTTGTTGGCGGCTGGCTAATGATTTTCAGAGGGAGTACGGTAGACTGGAAAGAAGTGTGTATGCACACATGACAAGATTTTCATTAGCACCTATGTCTGATTGGTTTTTAGTGCTTGCAGGGAGTTATCTGCAAGTGTGTGTTCCTCTCTGTCTTCGTGTGTGTGCGTGTTTCTGTATGAATGTATGGAGGGACAGTAGTGTATAGGGTGTGTGAGAGGTAGAGCTCCAAATAGAGGTGGAATTAATGAAGACAACATGTCACATATTTTTGGCAGTGGAGCAGGGACAGGAAATGAAGCTCGGCTCGTCTGGGTGACTGCCGCCCATGTTCTAGTGTGTCACTGTCCTGTCAGCCTGTGTGTAAAACTGGCAGACATTGATACATGCTCTCCCTGATAACACCCCATTCCCCCATCCATCATCCCCACACACACATCCACACGCGCACACGTACACACCGGAATATTTATTTACAGTGCCAGATGTTGAGACGGATTTTTTTGGGGGGTGGTGGGGGGGCTGAATTCTTTCACAAATAATAGGCTTGTGATATGTGACAGGTTTTGGGGTAACTCGCAGCTTTTCCTCAAGTAGATGAAAATCTGTGAAGGTGTTTCTTTTTTTCTTGGTTTTTTTCTTCAATGAGAGCACCCAGTTTCAAAATTTCAGCTAGTTTGACTCAGAGGCTTTAGTTGTGGGAGTTGGAAACTTACTTCAGTGATCATACAGCATCACCTAGTGCTGTGTTGCAGTAATACAGCTGTCTGAACTTGGTGAACTGAGCCCAACTCAACAAACTTGAATACTCAGCTACAAACAAAAGAAACCATGCATTGTTTTGGTAATTTGTTAATGATATGAACTATTAGAACAGATTTTGGCACCGGGGATTTAGGAAGTTGGTAAAGGAAGCTGTTTAAGATTTGAAGAGACTTTTTTTTCACTTTTTGTTTTCTTTCAACAGTTAACACATCTCGCATGTTTTGAAGCTATAACAGATTACTTATATTTTAACAAAGCTATGAATACTGACTGGATTAGTTACGGTGGCGTAGAAACGTGAAACTACTGTATCATAAAAAAATAGTCAATTATTTATAAAATTAGATCATGTTGTAACTTAAGCTTTTAACAGGGCTTAAAAAACTTTTTACCTTTTACATTTAATTTTGTCATTTCTATTTATTTTTGGCTTTGTATAAAAAATTACATTAAAAAAGTTCAGAAAAAGCTCAAATGTTTACCCAGTTATATACTTATATTTAATGTTTACAGCAAAATTGGTTCAATTATCTATTATATTACAAATGAAGTTGTTTTATTTTTTTTTTAAGTTCACTCTGAGAAATGAACTAAGAAAGCTTGAAGTCTTTAGTTAACAGTCTGTCCATGCCATGCCACAAGGGGGCAGTGCTTCTTCATATTTTCTAGTTTTGACAGCTATTGAAGAACTGCTGATGTAAACTTGTTGCTTTCATTTGAATGTACATTATTAGATCACTGTGTTTAAACCAACATACAAAGCAATAATATTCAGTTGATTCTACAGTCATATACTATTTATAGTTATATACAGTTATATACTTCATTGTAATAATTGCATTTATTTAGATAGAAGGAATCTATTTCAAAACAAACAAGTCGTTTTGGTGGCTTTGGTGTTTTTGATTTTACTGCAATGGTTGATGATGTTATTATTCTGTTTTATTAGTTATTATCTCTTTTTTCTTCTTCCTTACAGTTTAACTACAACTTCGGCACAGAGCTCAGCATCGTTCAGTGACTTCCCATCCAGCCCGTTTCAGCTGGCACGACGACTGTAACAGTATTATAAACAGGATAAAAAAGGGACCCCTTTGTGAAAGAAATTAAATATTGTGGTTGAAATTCAAGGAATATTTGGGAAATATTGCTGCTGTATTATTATTGCTGCTTTATTATGTAATTTTATACAGAAAAGGTTATTTTTAGCTTTGCTGATTCTATTTAAATGATTGTGAAATTGTGAAAATTTCTACATTTAATTCTGAAAATGTTTAAACTCCTGTAATATATCTGGAAAGTGACATCTGTAACTTTGTGTTTTATTATCTTCTCATAATCAGATCAGTCTCACATAAAATGATTTAAATGCTGTTGTGCTGAAAACTGAGTCATGTTTTTAAATAAATTAACTCAAAATGGTGTGTTATTTATGGCTCACTTTGTTCCTGAGAGTAACGGGTCTCTGACAGAAGCAGTCAGGAAGGACAACATGGAACAGAGCTCAGCAGCCCCTCGGATGTTCATCCCTCCATCAGAAAGTTCATCATGAGCAGCGTGAAGCAAGAATGAGCAGTGCTTTGTCACACGGGAGCATTTACCCCCAACACCCACTCACGTTGACAGAAACTCCTCTACTGAGTCAGCTCTTTAGGAACATTTTAACAGGAAGTTGTAGCAGCAACACATATTCATACAGTCTACATCATAATTCTAGAATTTTTTAAGACAAAAAGAATAACAGCTTCCTGAATATCCCCCACTAAAACAATCCGTCATCTTTATTCATGAATTTTTTCTCTCTCCTTTTACAATCCAAACAGCACTTTGCTGCTAAATTCAGAAGCAGAATTTACACTGAAATAATAAAACATCACCACCCTCTCATTGCTCATGTGTCATTTGCAGCTAATTAAATAGTGAGAATGCATTTGCACAATTTTACGCAGGTGTAATTAGTATCAGAAACTCATGAATAGATTAATGTCCGTGTTGTTAATTAGGCTCTCCTCCTGCTAAGTTTGTAAACTTAAGAATTCTGCCAGCAGTGCTTTTTTTTTCCTGACCAAAATTCCTAATGGCTTTTGATATTCACAGGTGTTTAATGAAGCGTGCAGCAGATGACAACCCTCCATGAGCGTTTGTTCCTCTGTTCTGCTGTTAAAATCAGAGCGACGGTCTGAGGAATCCTCTACAGAGGGAACAGCTTTCACGCTCCTTCACGAAGGTGACACTCATGTCAGTGATGCCCTAGAGCGCAGTGACAGGCTTCAACAGCCCTCCTCCCTGCTGTTTATATAGTGCACATATATAGTTTGCCATATGTATCCAGATTCCTTTTGACTGCATGCATAATGCTGGAACTATCCAAACTCTTCGTTTCCCACCATTAGTTCTTTTACTGCTATAAAGAAAAATAATATTTAGGTATTCAGATGTTTTTTAAACAAGTTGATGCCCTAATCTAGCTAATTTGTTCGTAGTTTTGATATTCAACACCAAGTGTTTATTAATACTGTGCTGTTTTACTCCCATTTGAGTCATTTTTGCCAGTCAGGCTGGAGATAATGTTAAAGTGTGAACAACCTTATTGTTCTTGCTTGACCCCTTGTAAACCAGTGATGTTCAAAAGAACCAACACTGAAGCATGTTAGCACTGAGCTCGGCGTGAGCCAGCATTCAAGGTGTTGCCGTAATCAGACACGGTCAGCAGGTAGAGCCCGCTGCTCGCTGTGCGGGTCAGATGTGTGTTCAGATAATCACCAGTTTTGCTTTCATTAGAAAGAGAAGGACTGTAGCCAAACCCTCCAGATGGGCAAGGAGCAGCCTCTCAGAATTCCCTCGGAGTTCCCTCCTTAAATCTGCCCACCAAAAAGCTGCCTCACGTGTTTTTACTCCCTTCAATCCTCTTTGTGATATTGAAAATAATGATTTTTCGGAAACCACATTTTTAAATTAAAGGGATTATATTTGTGTTCAGAATTATTGAGCACCAGCTAAGTATAAAAAGTCTGCATGCGTTGTAAAATGTAAACCAAAATCTGACTGGATGATGCGGAAAATTTATATAAACTTTGCTTTTAACTGAAACTGAAGGGACACAACATACGTAAAAGTTTCAACTTTTTTGAAAAGCATTTCATAAGTTTTCTGATTGATAAATATAAACGCAAAATCTCACAGCTAAATAAGCTAAATTTTTAAAAGGCTGAAGTACGGTTTGGTTGAATATAAGCAAAATTAAACAGAACATGATAGTGAGGATTTATCAGTGTGTTCATGATTTCATAAGCAAGTAAGTGTGTAAGTGATTTAGGAGAATTCTGAAAAAATTTATTGTATTTAAGGACATGGGTGGAAATCCAGATCAAACAGGAGCAACCTTTGAACCCTTGGACTGCACTACAATAAAAAAATCAACAAAAATACAGTATAGTGGAAATCACTGAATGGTTACCTTTAAAAATTCCTCTCACTGAACCTGGTTTGTTGCTGTATCTCCAAATGCATGTCAGCTCTCTAGCAAGAATACAATAAATTATTGGATGAATAAATATCTCAATGAAAAATGTTTGGAGAAATCCTGCTGCCTATATTTAAAGTAGACTGTGGTGAAAAATCATTCAAAACTTTAATTTGTCTTTTAGAAGTCATGAACACCACATCCTCTGAGCCGAAGGGGAAACTGGCATCTAGCTTGTGATGATACATCTGGCATATGGGATGGAACTTTTAAATTTATTTATTTATTTATGAATGGATAGCCCCTTGAGATGCAACATCTCATTTTCAAGGGGGGGTACTTTTGTGTTTCCATAGAAACACAAAAGTACACAAAACAAAGTAAAAACACAACACAAGATAGCCACTGCATACCAACATACATAGCATATATTCCCTGCACTTTATGTACAAATTTGGGAGCAACATACAGTAGGCTACTACCCACAACGCCTCTTTTTTTTCTGATGGATGTTGCCATTGTCAGAAATGACCAAATAACTTTCTGCTCATATTAAAACATCAAGACTTTTTAGTGTCCAGTCCTGAAGTCTCCTACAGACAAAATGTGTTGCAGTATGAAATGAAAAATACAATGAAAGAGGTGATCAATTATTATAGAGCTGTAAGTTAAGAAAAATCTTTGAAAAACCAACCTCAATGTACCTCGCTAACTTTGTGCTGTTAAAAGAAGAGCTGGTGAAATGCTGTGTGGTAAACACACCCCTCTCACAGCTTGTCTGATTCATGTGAAGTCAGTTTTAGCTCCTTCATTGTCCCAAAACTCAACCTTTCCTTTTCATCCTATCAGATTCTGTGTTTGTACTATTTTTAATACAAATTAAGGGTTTAAATGGTTTGAAAGTTGCCTCCCGCAACACTGTAGTTTGGACCGGCTGTTTTTTCAAATAAAGCAAATCTGTTACAAGACATCTAACCTCTGTGCTATCTGTAATCCACCAGCCCACCACTGCTGCCTTACCTTGGGCTCAGGATTGGGCTCAGCACATCAAAGCCCCACCCTCTGTGAGTCCACCAGATGGTTCATGGTCATTTTTAAACTCACACCCCAGCCCATGACATGCAGCAGTGTGTAAGCATGTAGACAGAGGTAGATGGGCCGCTTGGAAATTGGAAAAGGAAGCCTGTATTTATGAGGTGGTTTGAGGTGCTGTGTTAAGACGGGCTTAGCCTGCCACTCTCCCACTGACAGCCCCGTTTCCCCCCGAGCCGAGGTGACCAGAGACGGAGTGAGGTGAGGGAGTAAAGGCAGGAGGCCTGTCAAAGCAGGACCAGACCAGAGCTGGACTCTGAGGCAGGTGATGCAACAAATCACGCTGCCAGAAAATGGAAAGCTCACTAAATTAATCTTTATCTTTTTATTTTTTCACACAGCAGACATGTTTTACCTCCAGTGAGATATTTTTAGCATGAGTTAGGATAAGTTCAACTTTTACAAGCAGGAGGAACTAAGAAACGTTAAAAAAGTAAAAAAAAAAAACGGTTAATAAAACATCCATCTACCTTTTTTTTTTTTTTTTTACTGTTTTCTTCCAGCAGTTTTCCCTTTCTTGCTTGTTGATGTCATTGTGTGCCGGAGCTGCCCCTGAGACTGAAATCAAGAGGTTAGACGTGTGGTCTTCACCATCCCACCACCTTAACATGCCCCTGGGCTGCACTCAGAGGGGAGCTGCACATCATATCTGTCTTTCCTTACCTCAGCTAGAGGTAAGATGAGTGATTTCCCAAAGCGGGGGACCCCCATTCCCCCCCAGACAGCAGCTCTCCTCCCCTTCTCCCTCGCTCACAGCCTCGGCGGCCGGCCCATGTGAGTCACATTACTGTAATTGCCCGGGGATGGATTTGGGTGTGAGGTGATCTTTCTCTTCACCCCTCCCCTCTCCTCTCTCCTCTCTCTCTCCTCTCTCAGATATTCAGCACATGTTGCGAAATGATCAGCAAACATCTTTTTTTTTTTTGCCCCCCCTCCCTCTAACACTGCCTGGAACACAGAAATCAATTAACTCCTTTCAAGTCAGATCAAAGGCCCAATACACCGAGCAGGTCTTACCTCGACCTGTGGGACAATTAAGTCTCCCTTTGGACAGCGATCTGGGTGGACAGATGAAGGCAGGCCGCTGCCACCGCTCACCTACGTGTGAAGCAGTCGTAAACAAACGGAAACTTCTCGGAAAGAATTCAGCTAGCATCCCACTAATTTACCACATAGCTGTGCATTAAGGAAGCAGCATGAGGGGGTGGGTTTATCTGCTGGGGGCATGATGATAGGTGGAGAAGTGACATTATTAATTGAGCGGTAGCCATGAATAAAAGGCTATTTTAGGTTTGTGCTTCCCAGTGTTTTTTTGGTTTTTTGTTTGTTTTTATTTTCGACAGAATTTTTGTTTACCTAGTTTTTTGGTATTTTTTACTATTATTTATTTATTATTTGTATTAGTTTTTAATCTGTGTTGGTGTTTGTTTTTTTTCATGTATTTTTTTTGTGAAGTTGGAAATTGTTTTTCGACTGAATTTTTGTGTTTGCTTTTTTTTAAAACTATTATCTATTTATTCTTTGTGTTATTTTTTTAATCTCTTTGTGTTAGACTTTTTCATGTTTGTTTTTGGGGCATTTTTGTGTGTGCTTGTTTTGTCTAATGGTACTTCCAAATATTTTCATTCGTAGCTTTTTTGTTCTTCAGCATCTTGGTAGTAATTGTTTATTCTTGTAATTGTTTTGTATCTTTTAATGTTTTTTTTTTATTACAACATAAAAAGTTTGTGATATTTTTTGATGTTGTTAGTATTTTGAGTTCTTTTGTTTCTCCCTATGTTATTTTTTTTATTTTTTGTTATTTCATCTTTCTTCATAAGAAATTTTAGCCAAACATATTAAACTTCTGAACCTTGTCACCCCGCTGACTAATCTCTACATGGGCACTATGCTGGCACAGCACAGAGTGCGACATCAAACCGATCGGACACAAGGGGGGTGTGTATGGAGCTTTCGTCCATAGACAGGTGCACTGACCCTGTCCACCAGCGAAGGTGCCACTTGCATTTTATTGGACATTTATGGCCAGCCAGCATTTTTTAACAGCCACCTGGATGCAATAAAGGGCCAGCTCCTGAGCTCTGGCTGCCCAGAGGATTTCCCAGCGGCTCCCGTGGGACCTCTGGCTAGTTAAGATGTTTATTAAGCTGAAAGTGGTCCAGTGGGAAAACACAGCACTTCTGAGAGATTCGGGCCAGCAGTTTTCTTGTTAGTTGGAGAGCTCCCTGGAGGATTGGATTTCTTTTCCTTTCAAACCTCGGAAGGAGGACAGGGTCAGTTCACAGGGCACAAGGTTGACCAAGTGGTAACTAGGCGCATGAACCTAAGAACGCAAATAGCTAGATAGCATCAAGGCCAGCTTGCTTTCATTCCCACAGTTCCAAAAAACAAGTGTGTCCACGAGAAGCATCTTCTTACGTACAGTTGTACAGGAAGATCTTCATAACCAGTTTTAACTGTTAAACCAGATTTTACACTTAAGATGACTGATAGCATGAAGCTAACATGGAAATGATGAGTATATATGTTATTTTCCTTTTTTGCTGCAGACCTGAAGTTGTTTCTGGAGCAATGTGATGTTAGTTCTGCTTGCTGTTTGACAGATCTTGACCTCACTAAGCTCTGCTGGACCTCTAGTTCAAAGCTCTGTTCTCTGGCCCCAGGCGCTCTGCCATAATAACTTCAGCTAGCCGCTGTTTTGCTTAGTTCCTCAGCCACACTATGTTCAGATCTACTTCTTCTCTGTTCAACATGATAAATATCACTTTTGTGCTCATCTAAATGTGAACTTTCTTGCCTGTGGTGAGCACATTGCGAATTGAGCCGCACATGTTGCAAGCGATGGGTTTTTAGTGCTCTCTGCCTAATGTTCAGGACAGATTAGAAATGTTCACCCGTGACAGATGCTGTCTAGATCTTCACTACCAGATCCCCCCAGCTGGAAAACATCTGGCGGATTTCTACCTTTTTCTCTGAAGTGCAGCCTATTAATGACACACTCACAATCATATATGTGCACATGCACACACGCATTCTGCAGATACAAACACGCCCACTGCTTTTGATTGAGACAGGAAGAAGGAATCGCACATCTACAGATGTTTGATTGCAGGCAGTTTTATTACCACTGACCTTGGGAAGCAAATTTTCTGCATAGCTTGTTTAAACTGTTTTTCATCAATTTATTTTATTCTTTATTTGCCTTCATTTAGGAAATGTGGTACGTATAAATGGAGGTTGTGCTCTTTTCTAGCTGTTTGCCCTAAAACAGAGCCATTGAGTTGTATATATATATTGAGATATGTTTGGAATATCTGTCAGTACTTCAGCCAGAAAGTCTGCCAGCAAATTTTTGCACACCACATGAGGGCTGACGCTTGTTGTTAATGGCACACTTCCTAAGATCATGCCCCTGGCCTCCTGCAGCTCAAACTTTTTCCTCAAAGGAAACATTATTTTTGTGGAGATAAATCCACTGAATAATAAGATCATATGATGAAATAGGCTGCAAATCTTGCCCGAGCATAGATGCCTTTGCTAATGATGGGAGCAGCCGTGTAACAACAAATGCCATGTGTCCATCTCCGGCGTCAAACTTAAAAGCGTGCAACAAGCTTGGGAAAGACTTCTCGAAGTTTAAACTATTGCTCGCCCTCGCTCCTCCATTTTCATTTGATAAAAAATTAAAATTCATTGTAATGCTCTTAAGTAGCTTACATTTCTCACACGCAGACACACACACAAACACATGGGTGTTTGTTTGATGCAGACAATTGGAAAAAAAGGTTTGATTTAAAATGGTCATTCAGTAAATTGTTCCTTGTGTGTCTGAACATTTTATGCTTGCAAAAAAGGCTTGCTTGGCCATTGTCTGTGTGTGAAGTAAAACAGAAGAGAAGAAAGATCCACATCACAGAGCAGAAAGGTTTTGTTGTTTCTGGCTTTCATCTGTTTCCATCTGTCTTCCCACTTTGACCGGATTTGAAAAATACAGAGGAGATGATCTTGTCAAATGAGAAACTATTGCCTTTCTTTTGATTTTTGTGCATCATTATGAATATTGTTTTGACATTTTGCCACTTATTTTGTCATTATAATGTTATTTGTATTTGTGTTATTTGCAGTGTTGAGGAAAACATTTTTATCTATTTTATAAGATTATTCCTCCAAGAAAAGACACAAAAAAACATTGCAAGTATATAATTAAACTGTTATACACACATTGGCATATTTTTTAGAATTAAAAAAAGAGAACATAATTCAACATATCTAACAAAAAAGATTGTTTAAAATAAGAGTAGTGAATTCGGGGATGGGAGGGGGGTTGTATAAGTAAGTTAAAAGTGATGTGGCATACAAGAGATTTAATCATATTTCTCTGGATATTGTCATAAAACACTCCTACAAATAGAGCACCTTTAGTGTTTTTGTTCTTTTAATGTTTTTAAAAGAAAGGCAGAAAATGTCTGTCACTACAAAAATAATCCAAAAAGCTAAAACTAACTACATGAAGCTTTAATAAAATTAAGAATTCAAGATTCATGGTTCATCTGCAAAGGATGTGTAAATAGCATGAAAAAATGTAGAAGTTTAACTTTGACATGTAAATGAACAATTCACTTCAATGTTTTAGAGGTGAAACCGTTTAACTTTTTTTCTCTTCATTTATTAAAATGTATTTTACATCAACTCCATTTCAACTGATTTGTTCAGTATTACATGGAAACATTTACCATAAAAAGTTTTAGTGACAAAAACAACTTCAGCAATTACACTTTTTTGTTTGTTTATTTATTTTTTTTAGGGGGTTGTGTCTTTGTTTTTACTGTTTTTCACACAGAAATAAAGAGAGGATAGCTTGGTTGTATTCATTCTGGATTTAGTTTTTTAACTACTCCAGCATCCCGTTTGTTATTGCTCTAACTTTTTGAATTCTATTATAATAAGATACTGTACATACTGAACTTCAAAGAAGAAATCATTTTTCTCTATATTTATTGTTATACGAAAGATTAAAATCATATAAGCTACTGATTTATCAAACTGTATCGGTTTGATGACGACCGACTTGTATTTAAGACCTTTTTCCAGCAGGGGGTGCTGTTGTTATTTAGATAGCTTCTTTTATGGCTCTCATAGCATTGAGAAGGGATACGTATCAGACTTATACATAAATCAGACCGTATGAATAGTTGTCCTCAGACGAAAGGGATCTTGAGGGAAATTAAATGATGAGTCACCATGAACATACTGGTGCTGTATTTAAAGATAATACCATGAAGCAGTCGGTTTCCTCAAAAGATGGTGATTAAGTCGCTATCACGGCTCTTATTTGTTTAGATTTTCGATGGCCTCAGATGTTCTCTTTTATAGCCTACATAGGCTACAAGTAGCAAAGTTAATTAACACGAGTGGAAGTGTATTATTAGCAGAATATTTAAATTGAGCAATATGTTTAATTACTGATTTCAAAGTAGGGAATATTGAGTTTTAAATCTAAAAATTCGTATATTTCATTTTTATGCTTTGGGATGCGTTATGGTTAGTCTTGAGATCATTTGTGCTCATACCGAGGCATATATCATATAAATGCAGATGTCAGAAACAGTATTAGAGCTAATAATGCTGTAACACGGCCACTGATTTTTATTATTTTCATATTAACTTTCATTGGTTATGTTCATGACTGATTTGGTTTCAATTCTAATCAAGTTACAGCTCCATGCCATAACAGACTGTGACCCACAAACACAGGTAAACATTTCAGTCACATTTCAAACCTGTATGTCAGCTTGCTGTCACACAGGAGCCTGTCAGGCCATTTGTCAAGAACTCAATAAATTTGTCAGTGGAAAGGAGGGAAAAAAACGGAATCCAATAAATCATAACGTAAACAAATCTAGCCATGGGTTGACAGCGCTGTATTATACTTGGGTCTAATCCTTGGGGAGCTGGGATTATCCAGAGGTATCTTTTTTTCTTTTTTCTTTTTTGCTGCCTCAGTAAGAAGTGTTAGAGCACAAAGGAGGGCATGTGATGCAACTCCACCGATTACCTTTTGCTTCTTTGCATACATTAACTAAGAAAAAGTTACTTTACAATAAAAATTCACCGTGATAATATTTTTGTAATTAAAAGGAAGAGCATGGGTTGAGAGTTTTGAACTTAGGTTGAGTTGCTAAATTTAGCAGCTCTGTCAGGGGCCCACAGGCCTAAGGGGCCCTAGTCAATCTCATATGTTTATTATCATAGCAGAGCGCTGCCTGTTTGTTTGCTGCGTAAAATAACGATAAGAGACTAATTTTTACGGAATGAAAGCAACTAAGAAATGCTCAAAATCTTTAGACTCAGCAAAGTCAGATTAAATTACAGCTGATTGGTTGCAAATTGCCGACGGTCAAACCTTCAATAAATCCCTCTGTTGATCCACGACGGTCAGCGGTTCCGTTGACTTAACGAGAAAAGTGCTCTGCCCCTGAAACGCTTCCCCAGTTAGTAATCATTTTAGACATGCATTCATAAAAGAAAAGTGTGTGCGGCCTAAAAAGAATGCAACATCAATATTTGAATCAACATTTCTGGATCAGAAATCACGTGCTGCTGCACAATGTCCGTTTTTAAGTTGTTCAAGTAGCAAACAAACTAGCTTTCCCTTTCTTTATTCGAGCTTTAAAAGAGCATCATGGTGAGCCACGAAACACCATTAAAAGATCAAAGTGAGTTAACAATCAAAGTCTTATAATTTAAGCACATGTGGCGTGTTATGTTTGTCTCGTGTTTTCTTTGAAGATGTGGATATTTTTTCACGTTTTTAAGTTTTTTGTTATCCCTATCATGTTAAAAATGCTACTTGATGTGCTTCATTGTTTTGATTGAAATTTCTAGCAAATATGTGATGCTAACGGTTTGCATGCAAATGAAATGGCACCTATTATAGTGTAGTAATTTGACCATATTATGTTTTTGCTTTGATTTGAGTATTTTCCTCTGCCTTTGCATACATTGAGCCTGCGGGTTGGAGGCCTGACGCTGTAGAGCTGTGGGAGTATTTCTGGATCCCGCGTGGTTTACAATGGGAACAATATCACGGATATAGGCCTATATACAAATATATATATTTATATGA
>JAVQJG010296293.1:0-11809 GCA_036024015.1 Craterocephalus amniculus | reverse complement strand
TTACTTCTGAAAAACTATTTTCCTGCATGAAAAGATTCCCAGCTTCTGCATTGTGCTTGTCAGGTTTGGATAGGTCTGCGCTTCCTGGGAGGCAAGTGGTGGTGGATGGATGGAGAGGATGTGGACCACCGAGGCGAGCTGCCAGACTGCCCGACCCTTTGGAAACACTGTGGGGTCTTCACCAAAAATGCCAGTGATGACTGGGTCACAAGGGACTGCTCAGAAACAAGAAACTTTGTGTGCCATAAGGAACTGAAGACTGAAACCAACACAGAGGAAAAGAGGATTCTAACATTAATGTAGGCTGAGTTTTAGCAATTTATTATAAACTGATGATGTATATCCATATAAACACTGAGTTAGGAGTGTATTCTTAGTGTTGTTAGGAAAACAATTGTAAATATATCAGAGGCATAAAGGGCATGTAAAATATTTAGCTGAATGTTTTTTCTATTTGATTATATTCTAAATAACTAACTTTGGCCTGCACAGTGTGTCAAAATGGTAACTTCTATATCCTATCTTATACGTAGCTATCGGAACTGCTGGTGCAAACTCAAACAGGCAAATTATTTGCATTATTTAAATATCCAAATAACATTCAAATAAACTTTGTATATACAGCAGAAGAGACAGAGACAGAGAGGGAGAGCTTTTGGCCACTTTGGGGTTAAACACAGACCATCTCCATTATCACTATTATTATCAAAGTTTAATTTTGGGGGAAATTTTGTACCCCTAGTGGGCAAAAGTTACATGCCATCATTTTAAGTACAGTGAACTACTCATATAAATATTAATTCTGAAGTACTTCTTCCCTTTACTTGGCTCTTGGTTATATAGTACTCATTAGTTTGATGCTCTATGTTATAGAAATCCTACAAATAGAGAGTCAATTTGATAGAAAAAGACAACTTCGTATTTTATTTAGTTTTTAATCCTTTTTCTTAGCTTTGTTTATTTTACATTTTCATGACATCATTGTATTTAGAAATAAACTGTGGACTCTTTCAAACTTTCTCTGCTAATGGGTTTTATTATTTCATGTTAATAACAAGTGTGCTGAAAATACCACGCAAGGAAGGAATGTTAATTTTTACCTTAAATATTTAGCTTTTATGTAAATATGGTGGCGTAAGTTTAAAATATTACAGGGATGAAGAAAGGAGACTTTGACACGGAATGATCAATTATTCTTTTTTAGAAATATTAAGTTGTGAAATTTATTAAAGACAGAAAAAAATGTTTATTACATTGTGTTGTATATATTTGTACTAATTTCGTCATTTTCATGTTTTGTCTCTATTTACAATGTGTGTATAATTTATCAATCAATCAATGTTTAAAGTGTGGTTTACTATGTTTTACTAACTTCAGCTGATTTATTGAATTATCAATATATTCATTAGTTCATATGCCAAGTGGTACTAACTTCAGCTGAGAGCAGTGGAGCGGAAATTACTAACACCAGACTCATGTGGAGATTCACAGTCTCATATAGTCTGAGACAGGATGCGCTCATTCATAACTTATCAGCTTTGGATGCTGGAGCTCAAAGATGGCTATTGACACAGGATTGTAGGGAGGGCTGTCTTTCCTTTGCAGATGCTGGACTGGTTTGGCATCCACAGAAGCTGAGCAGTTTTCAGGTTGTTCTGGGGGACTCTGATAATTGAAATAGCACAATTAGAAAGAGAGAGATAGAAAAAGAAGCAATCATTTTGGTTTCCCCCTCCTAGAGTTAGTGTTGTTCTCTTCTGAGAGGCACTCTGACTTGGATCAAATGTCAGAGATAGCTAGGCAAAAGCCAGGCAAGCAAAAGGAAGCTGGAAATGTTTGGATGAATGAATGTAAGGAAAGGATATTAGAAGGCCGAAGACTTTATTATGGGAATGGAAATGAATAAGTGTACCACATATTTAAGTTGCAAAAAAGGATTAGCAAAGTTCCCATTAACACAGGTGAAACTGATTAAATGGAAAGGGAAGGACTGGGCCTCCAATAATGAAGAAATCCCTGTTGGATCTTTTAGAGTTTTAGAGCTGTGAAGTATACAGCACCTTGTTCAATAAAGACAAAGGAAATCAAAATATTGGTCCTATGATGGAAAACAATGATGATATTTAGACATTCTTTATTTCACGGTGGAAAATTTGGAATTCAACTGCAAATTAAAAACAAGTAGACATAGTCACAAGATAATCAAAATTATGACTATGGTTGAGACAGACCCTGCATTTTAGTTGCATGTGTCATGTAGAGGTAAGTCATTAAAACACATGTTTAAAAAGAGGATTCTCACTGGGTTGATTTTCATCTCTGGATATGAGTCTTATGGAATATTAGAACAAGTCTGCCCTCCCTTGGTGCAGGCCAGAGTCTTTAATAGGCTACTTGTGGAGTAATTTAAAAAATGGGAATGGTACATTATAGATTGTGACTGATAGTGATTGACAGTCAATGAAATTATAGACTGGCAAAGAGAGTCTTTCATAACAATAATAATAACAGATAAGCTTGTCAGGTGTGAAATGTCACAAGAAATCCTTCAGAAATCCTTCAGATTTCTTGAAGAGTTGGGTGGTTGAACTTGAAGGTGGAAGAAGAAAGATTAAGCTTTTAACTTTTGAAAAGCATTTAAACTTTACAAAGTAAATTAAGTATTGTAATGTATGCTCAGGTAGTAATAAATGAGAGTATTTTTTACTAGAATGCATGTTTGCTAACAAAGGAGACACCAGGAAACTTCTCTCTGAAAAAGAACAAGAAATAAGGGACTGGCAAGTAGATTGGAGGTTGTTAGAACATATAAACACCATAAACACTTTGAATGTAATTATAACCCCTTGGAATAATAAAAACATTTCTTATTAATTAAAACACTGTTAAGTACTGGTGTGCTTAAAAAGAACAGGCGAAAAAAGAGGGAACTAATTCAAATCACTAAAAGTGGATATTGAAGTTAACAGCGACAGTGACACGTATGTGACAGTAGGTGGCAGCAACGCAGAGAATTGTATTTAGTCTACTGGAAAACAGGCAAGAAGAAAAGATAGCCGGAAGCATTTTGATGCGAGGCCTGGCTCACTTCCGCTTGTCATTTAATGACAGTTTTGCGGTTGTCTGCCTTGTCTTTTCTTTTTTAACGTTGTAAGTTGATTGTATTTGATTATTATTAGTTGCTTTTAGATGTTATCATGAATTATAATCGTTAACATACCAGGGATAATCTTTGTGTTAACGTTACCAGTAAGAAAAACCTTGTTAGCTTAATGTGTCGGCGTGCCCACGCTGGTTAAAGACATTGCAGCTTAGCTAGCTGATGTCCAGATTAATGATTTCCTCCGCGGCATTACACTACTTCATTGCTTTAGATGTGCTATTTTAAAATATCACGCTTAAGGTTTCAGAAGACAGTGAAGGACTTGTTTAGTCTTATTTGTAATTTAGCTGCTGTGCTTATGAATAAAAGACTATCTCAGCACAGTTGTCCTTCAGTCATAAACATGTAAGGGTGCATTTGTTAAACTGCTCTATGGATGCAACAACCATCTTTTTAAACAGTTTATACAGTAAACAACACGGTCAATATGTTGTTATGAAAAGCAATTTCTCACTGGATATTAGTTGAAGATGGTGAGAAAATTAATTAAGAAATGTCTTTAATTTTGCGATGATTTGCTGCGTCTTCTTTTCTTTCTTTTTGTAATACTGGAAACAAATGATAAAGAATATGAAGTTTGTAGCTGTAAATATTAAAGCTGTGTCTGTCAATATGTGATGAGGATGATATGTAGTAGTGTAACTAATGTATTCGTTAAATAGTTTTTAATAGTTCTTTCTTTCTTTCGTTTTTGTTTCCAGGCGGAGTTGAGTTTTGTACCCAGACATCATGACGCTTTTTCACTTTGGAAACTGCTTTGCCCTGGCCTATTTTCCTTACTTTATAACATACAAGTGCAGTGGCCTGTGAGTGTCTGAATTGTGGGGATGCAAAGTTTGTGTTAACTGAAAGTCACTTACTTGTCTTTGATGCTGTGAGATGCTCATGAGTGTGATCACAGCATAGAGCAGTTTATCAAGAAGAAATCTAGTTGTACCGTAATATAAAATATCATCATGCCTGTATTGCGGCAGTAACATACGCTCCGAGACTGTAAATTCTCCTAAGATAATAATCTTCTTAGTAATGTCTGAGGTTTTGGGAGAGGGTTCATGTAATCCTCTTAGATCTGTGCAGCCTGCTCCTGAATTTGCTTGTATGTTCATTAAAGGGACTTTTTTTCTTCAATGTTAAGGCACTTGTTCTATTAACTTGTATCTTAAAATTTTGTATTCTAAAGATGAGTTAATTCTTATAAAGCCTACATGCCAAGCATTTTGTGTCTCAGTTGATTTTAATGCTGTGTTTGTCTGTTTAATCTTTAGCTCAGAGTACAATGCCTTCTGGAGATGCGTCCAGGCCGGTGCAACATACCTGTTTGTCCAGCTCTGCAAGGTGAATTACTCTCTGATCTGCTGCTATATTTCCTTTGATGATAATGATTTGTATACTAATGCGAATCATTACCGTAAATGGAACATTAAAT
This sequence comes from Craterocephalus amniculus, assembly GCA_036024015.1. NCBI lineage: Eukaryota > Metazoa > Chordata > Actinopteri > Atheriniformes > Atherinidae > Craterocephalus > Craterocephalus amniculus. The sequence goes on along the minus strand of JAVQJG010296293.1, from coordinate 7,220 downwards.
ACTCATTTTTGTGTGAACATGGCTTGTTAATCTTTCTCCTTCAGATGCTCTTCCTTGCTACATTTTTTCCCACTTGGGAAGGAGGAGCAGGCATTTATGACTTTGTGGGGGTGAGTCTTTAAATTTCTTCAGGAAGCACATGGAATTCATGCGTTTTGTGTTGGTATAAAGTGCGTGTTTATGTTGTTTTGTCTTCTAGGAGTTTATGAAAGCCACAGTGGACCTGGCAGACCTGTTGGGTCTCCACCTTGTGATGTCTCGTAATGCTGGAAAAGGAGAGTACAAGATCATGGTAGCTGCCATGGGCTGGGCAACAGCTGAACTTGTGATGTCCAGGTTGGCAGTCAGTATTCCTGAAGAAAAGAAGAGAAAAATCCTTGGATTTCTATCACAGTTAAAAACACTACTTCTTTATTTTTTCCCTTTGTGGTTCTTCAGGTGTCTTCCGCTGTGGGTCGGAGCCAGAGGGATTGAGTTTGACTGGAAGTACATCCAGATGAGCTTTGACTCGAACATTAGTTTGGTGGGTAGATGGATTTTTTTAACTCCCATCTTCTGTCTTTAATCATTCTGCTTTATATTAGAACATTTGATTTCCACAGTTTTGATCCTTTTGACATTCACATATAAACGGATGGTTTTACCAAAAGATTACTAGTTGGAAACTTTTGCATTACAAAAAACTTTATTCTCTTTGCATTTTATACAATAATGAATGTTCATATCCTCCCTCCAGAGTCTAATCATATTTTTGATGAATTATGAATGTATATTTCATAAAACTGTATTTGTAAGAGAACAATAGATATAAATGTTGTTTGTGTTTGTACAGATCCATTACATTGCCATGGCATCAGTGGTATGGATGTTTACACGATATGACCTCCCTAAGAGCTTCAGGCTTCCTGTTTCCGTTCTCCTGGCTTTGTGTGTCTACAAGTCCTTCTTAATGGAGTAAGTTTTCCATCCTCATGCATACATACATGTCAGGATTTTCAGTTTAAGGAATATAAAACTAGCTTTTGTTTACAAACCAGTCATGGACCATATAATTCACTTAAACTGGGAATATATATAGAGGATAACATCAGTGAAAGCACAGCTGAGTGTAATCTCTTAAGGTTGGTGAGTAGAGCTGGGCAAATATCAAGATTCTCAGATATATCGATACTTTGTCACACAGGATATAGAATAGGTAAATATCCTTTATGTCGAGTTAGCTTGTTTTGAGTTAAAAATATCTCTTTTTTTTTAGCATTTTGCAAAACTGTATCCTTGTTATGGTCGTTGAAAGTTATTTTCTATTATTTCAATCAAGTATATAAATGCACATGTGCTTCTAATCCTTAATAAAAGTGCATTTAGCACTCAAGGCTGTAAAACTGAACCATCTTTTTGTTTAGTTGACCAAAAAAAATTATATCGAGATATATTAGGATTGTGAATCACTGGTGGGATCCAGATATGATATCGATACAGTGATGCAGTGATTCGATGTTTAGCGAAATCTCAAATACAGTCAGGATATGATTTCATTTCGATTCGATCTAGGATCCACTGATCGATAAGAAAAGGTTCAAACGATACAAAGTAATATCATGACTGATCGATAGCAATTATTTCCATTCATCACAAAAAGCAACTAGATCATCATTCAACCTTCCTTTATTCCTGAGCTCTGGCATTAACATTCAGTTTAAAAGGAAATATTTTCAAAAGAAAAGTCTAAGTGGTTACTCTATGAATTTTTGTCCGATGTTTGTATTTTGGATTGACTCAACCATATGATCGATGTAGATCGATGTATTGTCCCACCCCTAAGATATGTATTGTATATCATGATTATGGAAAACAATGATAGAAATATGAAAATTGGTTCATATCACCCAGCCCTATTTGTGAGTTAAAAACAGGAAGGAAATCAAGTGGTTTTGCTTTAGCTCCACATTTCATTGACAGATTTACTTTCAGGTGAATCATCTTGGCAAAGTTTTGATGTAAAAACTGGCATTTTGGCAAAGAGTTGAACTAATTGTAAAAGTAATTCGGATGCTCGACTGCTCTACCTGAACATGACTTTATAAACCACACGGTGGCAGCACTACACAGCATAACCATGGATACCAACACTTTTCTATACAACATACACATGGCTGCCGGGTGTTGGAGCTAAATTTTATAAAACATGTATGTACAAAGTACGAGGTGTTAAAAATTTTGAAATGTTGTTTTTATTTCCCAGTCAAATTTTTCAATTTTATATGTTTATTTAACTTTTAAAATATTTCAGAGCCTTCATTATGTTTGTATGAGTAATATTAGTTTGACTTAATATCTGATTTTGTTTAATCTTGTTTGTCAGTGACTAAATTTTCCTCCCTGTCGTATCCTCAGGTTGTTTGTCCATGTCTTCCTGTTGGGCAGCTGGACAGTGTTGCTGGTGAAAGCTGTGCTGACTGGTGCCATCTCTCTCTGCTCACTCTTCCTGTTTGTCACTCTGGTTCACAGCAGCTAAGCAAACTTCAGCCACTGAGGACGAGCCTTTAATGGCCCCGGTTAAACGGTGTTTCAGTGGCTTTTATACTACAGTACACTTCTGAAGATGGCTGAATGATTATTGTCAGCAGGTGGCTGGAGTGATCTGACTTGAAACAAATTCCCAACTGGTTTTTCTTACCACTGTTTCCAGTTTGTATTGGTCAGATTCTGTGGACCAATGATATAAAATGTGCTGAAGAGATTTTTTTTATGTTTTCACTTCATCAGTTAAAGGTGCAGAATAAAGAGTGACATCAGGAGGTTTCTGTACTGTCATTGGACATGAGCTGTGTTGGTTTTATGAAAATGTGAACTTTTTGTCAGATTAGTTAGAAATTTGATTAATAACTTAATGAGGAAAATTGCTTTTCAGTGTTTTCTAGTGTGCCAGGATACTGTAAATGGCTACATCGTTTTTTTATAAACGAGTAAGTCACAGCTCCTAGACAGCTAACTGTAGCAGCTAATTGGTAAATTTATTTATATTAAAATGAATATAATACATTTTTAAACACAACTCCTTGACTTTTTTCAAACCAGTTAAAGAGAAATCCTAACACTATGAATTGATGTGGTTTCTTTGTAATTAAATGAGCTTTGTGTTGTCTTATCTTTGTGGCAGTGTCTTTATTTTATCACATTGTCATGTGAAGGGTTTATATGTAAGAATTACATTCATGCTGGGTTTTTTAAACCCAGGACAAGATTGTGTCGGTATGCATAATGGTGTAAAATAACATATCCATTTGAGGTTATAACCAGTATATCTTGGCTACCGATAAGATGAGATGAAGCCAGAATTATAAATCATTTGACAGTATCCTGGTTTTGGATGACATTTCTATCATTTTCTTACCTACTTGCTCTTTCAGAGAAGCAAAGACTTTGATGTTAAAATGAGAACACTAGATTTGTAAATGATCACATTAACATAAAATGTGGTTCCTGGACCAGCTTGGCCATTTATAGGCCGATGAGCTCACTTCCCACAGTCCTACTGTTACTGCCGAGACCAGAAAAGCAGGTCAACCTGAATGGAAAAAGATAAAAGGGCTGTCTTTGAAGTGATGAAAAGCAAGAAAAGACTGTCCTTTACTCTAGCTTTGGCTTTGAAAACACCTTTAGTGTAAAGCAAAATAGACAATCCGGTGAAATGTGAGAGCTGGTGGGAAAAACAGACTGAAGGAAAACATCTCAAAGCTGAACACTGAAACCAGTAATTTTAGCCAACTATTGAGATTGAGCTGCTCTAGAATTTTCTTTATTTATACTTAACACACCTTAAACAAAACAACAAAAGCTGTATCCCCCCTCCCACTCTCTGTAAATGTGTCTGTTTCTTTGTAAATATCTGTATTCAGTTCAGTGTCCCAACTTCTTCTTCTCTTCTCTACTCTTCTTCTTCTCTTGGTGCAGACACAGATGGAAAGTGCTCCATAGCCACCTTTTCCTTTCCAACAGAAACTACATGTTCCAGTGTAAAAACGATGGAAAGAGCAGTGTTTGAAGCAACCTGAAGAACCATACTCTACTTTCCTCTTACTTGATCAAATGAAAGTAATGTTTCCTTTGTGGTAATCTCTTTACACAACGCCCCTGCTTATGATGCCAGGAAGGAAATCTAAACTGCTCCATAATGGTGCTATGGAGGACAGTGATTTCTCCCTCCCTTTAATCTTCTTATATCCTGCCAGGATTTGATAATTGTGTTAATTATATTCTCACTCATGGATGGTTTTATCTTTTATGCTGAAGGATCATCCTACTCCATCCAGAACATTGCAAAGCTCACCTAAAGGAAGAGCTTCTGATTTAGTGAAGTGTATTTCATAAACCTGAGAGTTGTCCAAAGTGAATAAATAAATCCAAAACTTCAGGCAGAGAGATCTCTGGGTTTGTGATAAATAGTAAGTCATCGGCATACAAAGGAATCTTATGAGTTTTGAACCCAAGTGAGATACAAGTATTAGAAGGGCATTTCTGAAAGCTTCTGCGAAGGGCTCAACAGCAATCAAATAATAGAGTTAAAAGAGGACTTTTCTGTAATGGATCAATACCAAGGCAAAAACAGGATGACGCCCCCAAACAACTGTTATAAGAGCTGGTAATGGGTTATTATATAACAGCTTCGTCTTATAAATTTCTCCCTTAAGCCCAGTACCTCTAAAATGGAGAAGACGTCAGGCCACTCCATCTAATCAAAAGCCTTTTCTCCGTACAAACTTACTGCCATTCAGTAAAGTTTACCAGACTGGGAAAGCATTAAGAAGCCTCCTCCTATTGCAACAATAATTCCTGCCAGCAATAAATCCTGTCTGGTCGCAATTTATAATGGTAGAAACTGACTCTAAATACAGGCCAAGGGACTTTTAAAAGCTATTTAAAATCTGTATTCATTAAGCTTGTAGACCTATGAGATCCACAATCATCATCAGCCCTACCTTTTTTGAGAATGAGGCCAATTTCAGCCTCTGTCAGTCACCTGGGACTGCAGTGGCATACCAGTGAGTCGTGAAACTGTCGGTGTAGAAATACAAACATTATAAAACTCTTATCCTAGTCCTTTTGAGCCATGTGCAGCAGTTTCAAGTGTCAAAGATATATCCTCCTAAAGATGAACAGAGGTGTCATAAACATGTTAATTATAAACTTTTATGAATTTTGTATACATTTAGATGTCATGGCAGCTTCCTTCCTGTTGTTGCCTGTTGTCCTGGTTCTCACAACCAGCGGGTTATATAATAAACAAAGACTTAAACCAGCTTTAAAACATGGTGAAATTGTCATATATTGAACAGTTTCATTAGAAAGGCAAAAACAATGATAGTGTCATGGCGAAAACATGCTGATGTGATTGTCCTAAGGGGCTTTACATGAGACTGTGAGAGTGGCTCTTGTGGCAGCTCTTCATCAGATGACTCTTATCATTTCCTTCTCTGGCATGCATGAAACATCCCCAGTAAAAACGGAGGCTTTATCCTTGCCTGTCCTGTCCTGACCATGCCTTGTCCTTGTCCTGGACGGGCTAGTGGAGCTGACAAGCCCCAACATGATTTCCACTGCCATCCAAAAGCCTTGTAGCACTCTTGAAATATCTAAGACGTTGGAGCATGATCACAGAACCATTAAACGTTTTGTTGCAAATAGTCAACAGATACACAAGAAACATGTTGAGAAGAAAAGATGAAAATGAACTGCCAAAGATTTGAGAAGAATCAAACATGAAGCCACCAGGAACCCATTATCCACCAGTGCTGCCAAATTCCACAACCTCAACCTACCAGGAGTGTCAAGAGGTACGAGGCGTTCAGTTCTAAGATACATGGCTGAGGTAAGAATGGTTGAAACCTGACCACCTCTGAACAAGACGCATAAGTCGAAATGTCAAGAATGGGCCAAAAAAGACAGATTCTTCAAAGGTTTTGTGGACTAATGAGGTGAGTCACTCTTGATGGACCAGATGGATGGGCACATGGTTGGATCAGTAACAGACACAGCACTCCATTTCGACTTAGACGCCAGCAAGGTGGAGGTGGGGTACTAGAATGGGCAGGCATCATTAAAGATGAGATAGTTGGACCTTTTTAGGTGGACTCAAAATCAACTCTCAGACCTACTACCAAGTTTTAGAAGACACTTTCTTCAAGCAGTGGTACAGAAAACAATCTGCATCTTTCAAGAAGACTTTTATTCTTTTATTTATGCAAAACAACGCTCCATCACATGCATCAAATACTCCACTGCATGGATGGCCAGTAAAGGCCTTAAAGATGAAAAACTATTGACATGGCTCCCTTCTTCACCTGACTTAAACCCTATTGAGAACTTTTGAGCCTCTCTTAAGACATTTACAGTAAAGGTAAACAGTTAACATCTCTGAACTGTGGTTGCGGCTGCACAAAAAGTTGATTCTGACCAAATCAAGAAACTGACTGACTTCATGAATGGAAGGCTTGTGACCGTAAAAAAAAGAGCGGCCTTATTAGGCCTTTTTTCAGACATTTCAGAAATGTGTATTTGTGAAGTTGTTCATCATCCATCCATCCATTTTCAGAACCGCTTAATCCAAGTGGGTCGCGGGTGTGCTGGAGCCTATCCCAGCTATCAACGGGCAAGAGGCGGGGTACACCCTGGACAGGTCGCCAGTCTGTCGCATGGAGAGAAGACAGACAACCACTCACACAGTCACTCACTCCTAGGGAGAATTTAGAGTGCCCAGTTAACCCCAACATGCATGTCTTTTGGACAGTGGGAGGAAGCCGGAGTACCCGTGAGTACGTGTATGCGTGAGAACCCACGCATACACGGGGAGAACATGCATACTCCACACAGGAAGGCCACAGTTCCAAGCCCCTCCTCAGCCGGAATCTGGCTCCGACCGACTTTGGACTTGAACCCGCGGCCTTCTCACTGTGAGGCCGCAGTACTAACCACTACACAACCGTGCAGCCAAGTTGTTCATCATCTCTAACATATTGCATGTAAATATCCTTTCCCTGGATTTCTGATGGAAGATTTGGCATCATAGGTTTAGTACTTAAGATTGATGAAGCACCCATCCAATTATAATAAATTGTCTTAAACGTCATGCAGAGTGGGTTTGGGATAAAACAGATTTAATCTATTGATGCATCATCATGTGCATGTATTTCCTCAAAAAGTACAAAATTGTGCATATCACA
>JAVQJG010296274.1:0-26959 GCA_036024015.1 Craterocephalus amniculus | reverse complement strand
GCCGATTTTAACCCGGGCCGCTTGCGTGGGTCGCTGAGCCTTTCACATCAGCACCAAAAGCCGATTGTACGCGGGTTTAAACTGGTTTTTTTACCAGTGTAAAAGGGGTATTAGACTATAACTAGATTCTTTCAGCATTTACGCATCATGCTGTTTGTTCCCATTAAGCTCTCTCTAACCCTAAAACATTCACAGACAAACATGTATGTGCAGCAGCACATATTGCTGATTGATGCCTATTCTGTGGTGAGACATGACAGCATGAGTCACGTGACCACTATAGCGAAGTCTATGCACGTCGCAACTTTGTATAATCAACAGCTCTGGTCAAGGTGTGTCACAATCTCTTTTTCATACGATCTATGGTTGCAACAAAAGGACTCTGGTGGTTTGCATCTGATCTGCCTTCATCACAGCAGCTGCATCGCTGTGACTTGCGATAACATTAAACACAAGAGACTGATGTACATTAACTCAATAAATCAACTATCGGGACCGCGGGGCGCAGCCGCGACTTCAGTACAACTCATCAGAAATATACAGACTTTCGGGTTTAGTCTGAGACTGTGAAAATCACTTAGTGTAAGCACAGCATAAGTTAAATACAGTGCTAAATGTTAGCTTAGACAATAAAAAAAGCTCTGCTATGTCTGCTAAGACTCTGCAGTACAGAATTAATATCATGTGAAGCCCCTTTAGCCTGTCAAAATTGCACTAAAAAGCAAAGCTATAGGCAACAAACAGAAAAAAAAGACTTACTTTAAAGCCTTCAGATTATAGGTTGAGTCTGTGGACGCAGCTAGTTGCTTGATGACAGACAGACACAGATTCCACCGTCAGGTTTCACCCTGAAACTTTTTAAATGCATTTTTACATCACTTGATTCGGTGGATTTGGCTGTTGTTGTGAATCCAGCCCTTCCAGCTTCGTGTCTGAATCTATACCTGACCGCATGTGATGCTGTTGTGATGCTACTGCAGAGGGAGCGTGCGGCGCTGTTAATTAGGCTACTGGAAATTATGGGATAGCCAACACAACACCATGGCGATTGCCCCAAATAAGTTATTTATTTATCTATTTGGAGATGTGGGGTCGAAAGTATTCTCATTATATTACAAAAGTAACTGTATTCTAAATACCCAGATTTAAAATAGTAACTGTACCGGAATACAGTTACTCATAATTAGTATTCTAAATATGTAACGGCGGTACTTGTATTCCGTTACTCCCCAACACTGCTTTTTACATTGGCAATATTGGGAAAGAAAGGATTGCAGAAAGTGGCTTAAACAAGAAGTCCCATCGATTCCTTGGCTAAGCCATATTTCAGTGAGAGGGACTCTGTTTTAATCGCAGTAGAGTATTTATGTGCTTGGTTAGTGTCTAAATGAATTAAGGAGGGGTGAACTCATGTAACTTTGAGGGCCAAGCTTTTACAAGCACAGTTATTTGACTTTTTATATATATTTTTTTTTAATTTACTGGCATACTTCGAGTTGACCTGTCCTTTCCCCTTGCTGTCTCAGCTATCACACGATTTTATCAACACATCCTAGAGGTCTGTAGAACATGTTGCAGAGTCTGGGATGTTTGTTTGGAGATAAAGACATCACAATCCCTGAGATAGAGGTAACATTTGTTCTGTTGTATAAACACATAGTATAAACTGAGGTATCGCATAAAAGTATAATGTGTATAAACTGAGCTTTTCATTTGGAGGAGATAGCATAAGAGTGGTGGAGGCTTAAATGTTTATTTAGTATGTTCGCTTTCTGGAACCGTGACCCCCATATGTTGTCAGCGGCTGGGCCCCTGAATCTGTCATGGAGGACACTCTTCTTCCCTCCAAACCCATCTTTGCTCAGACATCTGTATCCCTGGTTTTTGTCTCTCTAAAGGGACTTTCTCTTAGTTTGTTCCCTTCAGCTCTCCTGAGTTCTGATAATAGATCGAGGGGTCCTTAATGAAGTGCCAACATGATTAGATTCAATTTGCCCTGTTTTTCTTTCTTGGGGGGGAGGGGCTATCAGTTTCAAAAAACACTTCTCACCAGAGACAGACTTATCCCACACCTCCAGTCTGCTTCTATGTTACCAGAAGCTGCTATCGTTCAGCCTTTATCTTGCAAAATTTAGCTATGCAAAGAAAGAAACACAAATGTTTTATCTCAGAATAGATAAAGCTCAGGCAGCAATATAAGCTCTCATGGAAAGCTATCCTGGTGTATACATGCCAATATAACCACCACAATTACTAAAAATAAAACTACTCCAGACCACTTTGTCATATGTGTTTGACAGTTAAAGATCTGTACATTGAACTCCATGAGAGGTTTAAGTTCTTCTGGAAAAAGTCATTTTCCTTCCTGTTGCTAATAAATAGATTCCCTGAAATTACAGGTGCTTTTCTAGCAACGCATTTACACACAGCTGTTTACAAAAAGGATATATTAAGGGGAGGAAAGACACATGTTGTACAACACTGTGTCAGCTCCTTTCATTGAGATTTGTGAAGGTGAAGCAAAGCTGCAAGAATTGGCAAAGACCATGGGAGAAGTGTGCATCAAAATGAGGCCAAAGCTCAGAAGCTGAAAACATTTTTGCCCCGGATCACCAAGAGACAAACCTTCAACCATAACAGATCTATGCAGAGATACTACCGGGAGCTGAAAGCAAGCTGACTTAACTGACCTAATTCTTCTCTGTATGCTTGTGACTGAGTTGAGGTAATAAAATAATAATATTATAAGACCGGACAAATACTTAACAAGTAAAATGTATTATAGTTTTACTATTTTATTTAACAGTAATGCAGAGTAGCCCAGAGTCTGAACTCTGTTTAACATGGGTTGAGGTTGTTTGGCTGTATTCATAACTGCATTAGGAGTCGATGCAAGACTATAAAAGTAGCATCAGTGAAGTAATGCCAGGGCACGAGTAATTTAAATAACAAATCAAATAACCCAATAAAGTCACAAGAAAATCTCAAAGATTGTTTGTAAATAGATTAACTTACATCTTGAACCTTTGGTTAAGATATATTTTTGGTCAAAAATGTTCCCAGTGGACATTTGATCCATCTCTGTTAATGGGTACAGGCTTGTTGTTACAGCTCCCCGGTCTTTGTAAACCATTTTCACCACTTTGATCGTTTGTTATTCTCTTGAGAGCCTCATGTCATCTGAAGGAGCAGCTCTTCCATTTAGAATACTAGTGCTTGGTAGAAATCACCACATTTTAAAACCTCTGCTGATTTATTATAAACATTATTGAAGTGGTCTTGTATATTCCTTTAAGTGAATTCACTACAAATGTGTTATTTAAACTTGGGCAGACATAATGTTTTGACCCTTTGTTTGCTGAAGCTGATTTTAGTCTGTGCCTTCTGGGAAGTTCATTATGCTGTAGGTTTACTAGGTGTAATAAGCCTCATTAATGCAGTCCCGGGAGTACTCTTTTTTTTTGTGCTTGGGGGGGGTGAGTGAAGCATTTGGTGTGGTCTTCCTGAGGGTTGGGTGGTATAGGGAAATAGACTGATATGTGTGACGTCAGAGAGCTCTGACTGGAAAAAGCAGTGTGATATGCTCACATAGCTGTCTTCACGCTGGACTGTATGCTAGTTTCCAGTCCCTGCTTAAGCCTGGGAAACCTCAGATGTGGGTATTGAAGGAAACCAGTGGAAATGAACGCTGTGGCAGTGGTGTGCTCTGTGGATGACAGAGAGGAAACTGCTCGATCATACAGCACAAACTTATTCCCAGCTTTTGAATTCCTTTCAGGTTCACCAAAGTAGACCATATTATGTAACTCTCTACCTTTTTTATTTGTTATTTTCTTCTTTCTCTTCTTTCTTTCTTTTTTTTTACTAGTTAGATATACAAAACAAAGAACAGAGAGGAAACTGTTTTCTTAAAGCTCGGTGTCAGACTAGATTGATGGATCGACCATTTCCCCAGACTCATGCTATTCTGCAAAGTAAGTTATTCAAATGAATTCAACTCAGCCAAGACAGCAGACAGAATACTTTGTGGAAAAAACAACCCTTTTTTTAAGATGCAGAGCTCATTTAACCAGGGTTTTTAGGCAAGTGATGCTGAGAGGAAAATGCATTTGAAATAATTCTGAAAATTGACAATTACTATAGCTGTCTCGCTGCCTGAAGCAGCAAGACAGCTAAAGAAATGGTCAGATAGCTTAAGACTTACAAACTGACTGTAGTTGCCAATTGTTCCAAATTTAGAGGTCTGGTAACAGTCCTAATTAAGGGATTATGTACAAGCACATCAGTATCCTTTTTGCAATGTTTCTTTTAACTCCAACTGCTAATGTGAAGTGAGGGTCTCTTGAGAAGGCTGGTCTAGACACTTTTCACTTTGTGAGCTTGCTGTTGCCAGGCTGTTAAAAATGCCCGAGGAGTTGCCACAATGTGTTTGTATAGAGTGGCTTATGGCACAAACACAGCACTGCCTGTGTCTGCAGGGACTGTTGATGTGGGACAGCTGCTTTATGATGGTAAAATCCTTTCCTGAACGTTGTTGGGACCCCCTGCTTACTCACTGGCATAACCACGTTGCATGTGAATCGACTCACCATGTTGGATTAGTTGGTTAAATGCAGAGATCCTTTCCATCAGAAGTACAATCACAACATTACGGGTATTATGATCCCAACAAAGACCGTTCAGTCTTTTCCATGGCTTGCCTTTCCTGCATGTTAATTATGCACCTCACTGCAAATTTATGCAAGAGGTCATTTGTTGAATCAAAGTTGAATGGAAATGCAAGAAACTGGATGTTTTTTTGGTTTACATTGCCTCCGACTGCTGAAGGGTTGCAGCACTTTTTGCACAGTGCAGTGATACTGCCAAACCAGTGACAGGGAGCTCTAACTGTCTTGGCAAGCGTCTATGAGACAGAAAAAGAAAAAGCAAGGGATACAAACCAAAAACCAAGCCATGTAGATTTTTTTGTATTTGTTTTTTTTTTTTTGTTTCCCGTCATCAGGCATGCACATCGACACCCAACTCATCACAGTAGAATAGGAAGGCAGTGGGAAAAGGATAGATGGCTGAATAAGAATGGTCTGAACAGGGAGAGGGGGAAAAAGGGAATGCAAGAAAATAGAATAAAAATAGGCTCATGATGGAGATGGTGTCTCGATGAGGCAGCCCACTAACCTCAGAGGCGCCACACTCCCTGCCTTATCCCAGCCCAGTGAAAAGGAGGGGCCACACCACAGATCTTTCTCTGACTGCCAAGACTCCAGCGCTAAGCCGCCACTCTTTCAGTCTGGTCGTGGGGGGGCCAGGCATCTCAGGCTGTGAAAGGCAACAAAGCACTGCTGCCATTTCTGTGTGACAGGGTGGCCCCTCGTGCCTCAGAGCAGGAAAACTGGCAAAATCTCAGCCAGGTGATAATTCAAGACTTCAGTCTTGCACTAAACATGTTGACATAGAGAAACAACAGGACAAGGTGTTTGGCAGAAAAGTTAAAAATATGAACATTTGCAAGGTCTCTTCAGGCTAATTAAATTGTTCATATTCTTTTATTGTCAAACAAAAACTTAACATAACCTTAATTGTACCTAAACTGAACAAAGTCTTAGGTTTAGGAAAGGTTAAACCTCAAATTGGAGAGATATGTGAAATGAAAGGGTGAAATAACATGATAATAATATATGCGATATTTTGTTTTGCAGTACATTTCACATTGGCACCACAGTAACAATGTTTGTGAACTGGTTTTCACGTAAAGTCTTAGGTCATCTGGCTTTTGGCTCATACTATTTAGTCTGAATTCATGAGGCATGAATATAGACAAACATACAGAGTTGAGGGTAGAAAGGTATGATGGACTCATCATGTAACCAAAGCTGCTCTGGTGTACATACAAGAAATCGACATAGCTTCAAATATGGTATATTCAATTGAAAAAAAAATCACAATGTTTTATTGTGATTTTAATTTACTTACTTTTTAAATGTAATTTGTGCAAAAAGCTTCTTTCTTTCTTCTGGATCACAAAAGTAAGGACTTCCACCAGCACTGCCTTTCTGAAACAACTTTAACATGGGTTGTTAAGCTGTAGTCTCTTTTTCTGTTGAGGTTGGCTTGCCATTTCTTGGGCTGATTCTGTTTGTTTAGCAAAAGTTGCCAGCTCAGAACAGAAGATGGTTGCTACTGATTCAAAACGCTGACACTGGAACTGTTCAGGCTGTATGAATGCAGCTCTGTTTCTGGTGCCAGTAAGACAAGGTGGGAGTTTGGAGTGTAAGATGTTAACCTGGCAGGGTGTCAGTGACCCAGTGGCTGCTTTCTGTCCTCCATTGCAATGGGAAGGTGTAATTAATGTTAATTATACTTTCAGTGGAGAAAAATCAAATTAAAAGACAGCGGTCTCATCTGTGTAATATAAGATTGGATTCAGCTTTCTATGGATAATCCGTCATCTGACGCAGCAAGGAGCTGTCAGTTTTTATAGCAGGTTTTCTGCTTTGGATTGTTATTGTGCGGAAAGTAAAAGAGACTTTTTGCTACATGGTAAAACAACCAACTCCGATCATGAGGTTTGCGCTGTCATCTGGGAAATATTGACAGACAAAGAAGAGAAGCGAACTAGACAGCTCAACATGCTTCTTCATCTGGAGGATATTCATAGGAAAAATATTGTCTTAACTGTTTTAAATTCAACATATTAAGCAGATTAAGAGGACAGTACACACATGTTTTCCTTCCAATTCAAAAAAGAACATCTGGGTTTCATTAGCTGTGTCTTGCTCAGAGTATATGCTTTTTTGGATTTGTCACTTTACAGTCAAAGTGCTTGCCAAGAATGTCAATAGAAAGATGCAATACATGTCATTTTAGAAGTTGCCAATATCTAGAATTTGATTTGTTAAATGAGTACATTTGTGAGCTAATCTTTTGCAGTTTTGCAGACTGGTTTTAGTCTCCTGCTCAGTTTCTGTTTCTGCAGAGCCAAGTGGAAATGCTAAAGCTAAGAAAGAAAATGATGTACAATTCCTTTTGTGCAAACAGTAAAACTATTAAAATTGCCAAGAATCATTTAAAATACAATGTAAAATGCTAATAAACACTTTTATATGTTCCTTATTTCTCAGACAGAAACATATTTTAGCACCTTGCAGACTCAATCAATTAACACCACGACAAAATGCAGATCACCTGACGGTGCCTTTTGACAAAGCTTAGCCTCATTATTTGTTATCTTTGGAAAATTGATAGCATCTACTAGCACGTAATATGTGACCCTGCACAGGAATAAGCAGGTGTGAGATGGATGGATGCTTAAAAAAAATTTTCATCATGAGACTGTTAGGAGCCAAGTGTTATTTCTGCCCTTGTCATACTGGTGTTCTTCATTTAGTATAGTCATTGATAACACATCTCAGCAAGTGAAGAGTTATAGCTTCATCCAAAACCGCCCAGTCTGCTCTCTGAGGCCTTTTCATCTGGTAGCAATCTCCTGGTGAGCTTTCAGTCACCAAAAGCCCAATCCATCAGCCACTGTCATGTGCCGCAATGAAATGTGAAAGGGAGTGTAAATGTACAAAGGCATAATGTACTTTTAAAATGGAAAATACCCGTTTAAACTTCATTTGTGCATAATTGCTTTTGGAAGGACAGGAAAATAAGGAAATCAGTTCAAAATTCCCTGTATTTGTTTTAGCACGAGCATTAACTGAGCATTCTCTGAAGCATGTTTTCTCTTTTTAAACTTGCGCCTGTTCATTACTCCTAAAACAACAGTGGGATTACAGTTAAATGTGCTTATTTCATACATATACAGCAGACTGGTTTTAATTGGTTCTTCTTTTATGTTTCATGAGACAGTCACCGCATAGTGTTTGGGTTTGATGTGGAAAATGAGCACCAGATTGCATAAACTGCAGTGCAAACAGAGAAAATGGGCGCTTTGCGCATGCAATGTAAGTGATTGTTGCCAGATTATATGCGCCACATGTATTCCTTCAAGAGACTAGACGGAATATTCATTTTTATGAATTCCACCCAAAGTCATCACACCGTGGAGAGATATTTACCTATACTGGCTAACTGGTTCCATGCTTTTCAATTCAAATAATCTTGTGCCTGTGGACAGACGATAACAGCACAGCAGGTCATAGAAGGACGGGACAGCCGTCAGCTATCAACCACACTTAAAACAACTCATATTTGCTCAACTTTAAAGACTAAAACCTGGGATAAAAGGTAATATTAACTGTCTGTCTGAGGAGATGAAAAGCAGCCTTGGAGCACGCGGTCTCCTCACTTCTGCCCCAAGCAGTGGGCAAGCTGCAAGGCATCCCCTCGCAGAGGTCAATGGAGGGCTGCATCATGGGATTGTGGGATGCAGGATGTCTGCTTTTTCTAGATGGAGAGAAGGAAATGAGAGGTGTCTAAATAAAGCCAGTTAAAATGAGCCAGGCAAAAAAAGAGCAAACATCTTGCTCCATTCACTTGCGGCTTGAGAAGAGATGAACTCACTCTTAGAAAAGGATAAAAAAGGATAGACTGAAGGAAAACAGGGGAGACAAAGAGAGGGTAAGAAGATTAACTAACGAACAGCAAAGAAGAGCCAGACTTAGAAATCCAAGCAGCTGAATGACTTCTGTGGAGAATTGAGAATTATACGTTTAAAGAGCTCCTTTGAAAAACAGATGTGAAGCAATATTGATTTATTTGAAAGTCATGTACAACTGATTCATTTTTCTTTTCTTTCTTTTTTTTTTTGCTACTAAGTTTTATTTTGGATAACTTTATTATTTTAAATCAAGTTTCCATCTACGCATTGGCTATTGACCATAGCTCCATGTGACCTGGCTCAACCTAATCAGGTTTAGGAAATGGAGGGGATGATCTCTACCCTTCAGAGATGAAGGATGATCTTTATCCATAAAGATTTCTCAGAGTTTTAAATACTTGATTTGCTCAAATTAGATTATTATTGCCTTGGATTCTGAGTTGTACCACTTTTGTATAACCAAGATCTCTAAACAGTTGTGATGCTATTTAGGGTGTTTACCAGTGTTTAGCATTCCCGCTTCTTTTAACAACAGTTCACAAACATCTGGGAACTGAGGAGAGCAGCTGCTGGACTTTAGGGAAGGGAATGTTGTCCTCTTATGGTCCGATGTTGGCTTCTGCTTAACTATCTTAGGTCTGTGTTTTTGTATTTCATGATCCACCAAAAGTTTCCAGGTGGTGATAAACCTGGACAAAAGCCTGGGCTAGTCCAGTATTTCCTGGCCTCTTCCACTATGAACCATATGGTCTTACTGAAATATGTAGGGTCTTCCATGAATAAAGAAATAAACTTGTTTCAACCTTTCAAAGTGATGTTTCTTCTCTAGATGAATGTGCTACTTCCAAATGCACCGCTGCACCTTCATACCATCAGAGATGCAGGTTTTTAACCTGAGGGCTACTAAATGCTGCATGACCCTGCTTGTCTTTACACCTGAAGAATTAATGTCCTAGATGGTTCCAAGAAAATATAAAATTCTGATTAATTTCACCACAGATGATGATTTTTTCAAATCATGTAATTAAAAAAAAAAAGTTTTGGCCCAGAGAAGATGTCAGTTTTATCTGTAGCCTATCTCGGGTTCTAAACTTGAAATGATGGTTTTATTAAACTAGTCTAATGTTTCATTTTAAAAATGTTACATTTTTCTTTGTTCTGTTTTGCATGGAATATTTGTGTTCAGGAGATTTTTTCATTTCACATGGTGTCTTCACTTTTTTTAACTTGGAGTTATGTTTGCTTCAGCCATATGTTAGCCGAAACATGAAAAAATGTCAGACAATAGCCAGCTGTAACTATGTGGGAGAACCATGTGTATGCTGTTATGTCATTTACTCTTTAGCTAATGGTGACTGCTAAACTTGTAAGTCCAACTCTCTTAATTATTATAGATTGATTCACCTATTTCCCCCCTCTTCTTTTCATTTTTCCCCCATGATTGGTTTTACCAGGCTGAAGTAAAGGCCCATCAGTGAGTAGTCAGGAACAAGCAGCTGCTTCTCATCTTTGTCTGCAAGCTTGTGTGTTATGACTCTGCTCTGATTGGATATCACATAACCTCCTTATATCTCCTGACCTATGTGAGGCTAAATTCAGAGCATTGCTTGTTTTATTAAGGCACCATAAAGGTTTATACATTTTAAATGCTCTCATTTAAAATGTAAATCCATTGTTTGTTTATTAAACACACAAACAAATGAAAATGAGAGAAGGGAACGTATTTAAGCGAATAAGATTTTTTAATGCATGAAGTTTGTACCAATTACAAGTAATCATGTCCTTTATTTCTTGAAGATACCTGTTTGGTGTGTTAGTTAAATTGTAGTATACCAAAATACTTTCCACCTTTAGATTGCCAGAGATTTTATTAAGAAATTCCAATTTCATTCCAACTGAAGCCCAAAAGAAACACAATTAATCAACTGTGCTATTCCAAGTTCATCATTATTGGAAAACTGCTTAACCACAGTTTAACATGATATTACCATTTTCAGTTATCTGAGCTTGCTTAGAGCTTTCCTCCCTTCCCTCTTGTCAGAGTTCAGCCTCTCAGATATAAAGCTGGTCTCATGCCAGACTTGGACTCATGTCTGTTTCTCTGTTTTGTAAGCTGGCTCCTCCACTTCCCGCATCCTGCACTGGAGTCCTTAGGTTGTTTGTGAAATGGAAGTAGCATAGGACCCCTCTGGGACAGAACAGAGAAGGCAAGGTCTGCAGCCCCCCTCACCTCTGTGTTCCTGCATCGTCCCCAGTGGCAACGTGAACAGTGGGCTTGCTCTCTTGCTCTACACTTCTACGGTTTGCCTGAGAAAGAAAGTGGGCTTAACTATTGCATTTGGAGGGTAGACCTTTTCCCTTTTTTTGTGTTAGAAGTAGATGTCAGAGTGAGTTAGTCCAGCACTGTATTGAGATCTGGCTAGACTGGAGGAAAATATTTTTCCAAGATTGCCCTTAAGTTCCAGTAGCCAAAACAAAAAGATCTTAACATTAAAGCTTCATTCATTTCCCTCTTTTTGCTGCATAATACTCTATTTTTCCATCTTTCTTTTCCAGCATCCTTGCATAAGGTTAAAAATTGGCATATATTACATTTTATAATTACAAATTGTCTGTGCTTTGCCTGTTAGTCTCGCTTAGCCCCTTTGACACGGTGACTTCCAGTGAAGTTTGCATGTGTTATCGTTATCTGCAGGATGCACCAAGCAGACTGAGGGAATAGTTTGACTGAAGGGTGGTGCTTTTTACTGTGAGCAATTTATCTCCAGCACATAATTTCTGTGGTATCATTTTGTAATTGATTTCAGTTGCGCTTTGTGCACGTTCTCCCATTGCAGCCCACCGGTGTTTCTCTCCTCCTCTCATAGTGTAATTACCTTTCAGGCTTTTATGAGCTAATTAGCTATTAGATTTTGTTGTGTGGAAAACATTAGAAATCAATTAATGATAACAAGTAGCACAAATATTTTTGTTTAAGCAGAGACAAAGCAATGCTTAACTAGAAAGAAAATTACCTTACTTGTTCTCTTATTTGGAGTGTCCCTCATTCATGTGAGACTTGGATTTAACTTTAAAAATTGAGGTTTTCTGGGTTGCCAGGTGCTGGCCTTTTCTATCTCTCCCTAACCATGAAATCTAATAGTTTATGTGTATGTGTAAGTTTGTGTTTCGATTTTCAAAGGAGTAAAATTAGATACTTTTGTGGAAAAACCTGCACACCCCCAATGGTTAAATGAGTTTGGTTACATAAGTTTATTTGGGCAGCTGTCTCAGCTGAGGACTCTGTGATATATGTGTGGAACCTTCCATAAATAGAGTGTAGATACAAATTTGAAGTGAAAAAATCTGTGACCACTGCAGCCATTTTACCAGGGAATAAATGTCCTTTCCCCAAAAAAACCAGAGACAAAGCCAAGACAAAAGCCAGATGTTTTCTTTTAGCCATTGTAAAGTGGGGCTTTAGCCACCGTGCATAGAGACAGCAGCAGAGAACACTTGCTCACATGCCCGATCTGTTAGCTTTAGAACAAGTTCTATCAGCACCCACATATTGCCTGTCAGCTGCACTAATCTGAAGGTGACAGTTGTAAAAACAGTACTGTAAGATGACGAATCTTCCTTCATCTGCACAGTCTATGGAAGTCCGCTGGCTTAATCCTGCAGTTGTTTGCCTTATTTAAAACATTTCTCTCATTATTGATGTAATTGAAACCAAATTATAGTTCAAAGCAGAATGACATGCAGATAAATTTTTTACTATTTAAGTCATTGTTGTGTCCCTTTTCATGGGAATGGATGATGGAAAGGTCTGTAGTATAACAGAATTAAATTGAGAAAACTGGAAAATATATGTTTGAAGATGAATGTCAAACAGAGGGAGGCATGAAATAGAATTTTGCAGAGCAAAAATACGGGTCTGCCTAGTAGCAGGTCATCAGAGTAGTTAAGGTTAAAGGTCCAGGGGTCAAAGGATGGTCAACAGCAGGCGAAGCAGCTTTCCAGAGTCAGTGCCCATAAATTAAAGACATGCTTTTTTAAGCTGTGCGTCAGGATTCTCAATCAAATTATGTTTTTCCAAATGGGAGCTAGAAGAAATGCAACACTGAGCTGTCTCTCTCAGAGTTTTCTACCTCTGCTGCTTTCCCCGCTTCAACTTTTATCTTTTTTTCTGCTCTTGGTGTGATCTGTTAGATCCATTAGCCCAAGGAGGCCTGAAGCTCTTTGTCTGAAGAAATATGTCAAACTGTTAGGAGAGTATGTTCTATTGGCACTAAGCATCATGCAGAGAATTAAAGCATGTGCTTCAAAGGAAAAACTGCTAAAAGAACGGGAGGCTGGTAGATATACTGAATAATGTCTTTGAGATAATAACTGTGGAGTTGATTTGTCTCTACTATGCCTCCAAAAAGAGATATTGATGTCTAAAAAGCTCATGAGAAAAAACAAAACAAAACAACACCAACAGCAAAACATTGCTCCACTAAATTACCAAGAATTCTGAAAAAAATGCTCCAGAAACCTCCCTCCCTCTCCCTCTTCTCGTATTGCAGCAACTCCGGTGTTGCATTTTGTTGTAGGATATTAAATCCTGTTCAATTATATCATTTGTATTTTTCAAAATGGGTTGTAAAATGTCAGCTGGAAGAGTGTTTGGGATCCGAACAGTGACTTCCAGCATGACCATACATAAAGCATTTGTTCTCTTCAGAGGAAATAGTTGAGCAGAAAAGGTGGTGAACAGATTCACTGACCCAAAGGGATGCCTGGACGTCCAAATGACTACACCAGAGACAAAAGATCAGAAGGAGGTCAATGAGCTGCAATAAAACTGATTTGACCTTTGAATTCTTTTCGAAGTCACGCTGTGACTGTCTCTAATAAAACAGAAAGATCTTTTTTTTTCTGTTTGAGTGATAAAATATTAAATAAAATCTGGATGTGTTGAAAGTAATGACTGAACCTTGCTTTGCCAGGTATAAGTATGCTACGGGTTTGATATTTCAATTTCTCAACTTCTGTCCATCCTCTGTCCTTTCCCATGCTTCCATTTGGCATGGAATCGTTGTTGTTGCTTGTGGTGTCAAACAGCAAGTCCTCCAGAAACCCCCAGAAGTCAGGCATGGAGCCGTGAGAAAAGACAACTGTGGGATTGGATTAACTTTTGAGCGCCAATTTGCTTAATTAATGAAAATGACCCATGAGAAGAGAGTGATGCCATTGTCGGCACAGTCACCAAGTCCTAGTCCATCAACAATATCCTTAACAGGATTTCACAAAGTATGCCAGGCATTCTTAATTTGTTGGCTTAGATCAATACAGAACAGTCCTGGCAGCTAAACCGTTGTCCTGCCTTTGCCACAGTGAAATTTGAGATGCCAGCTAATATAATATGCATCATGAAAAAGAAATAGAATTCTAAATATCACTTGTCCATAAAAGTGGTTGATTTTGTCTCGGCCGAGGAGAAGCACAACATTGTTCTTCAGTTTCCATAGTCGCCACTAACGTTTGTGGCAAAATGCTTTCCAATAATTAAGCCTCCAATTCCATTAAACCATAAACATTAAACCTGCAGATTTTGGGATTCTTACATGAATCCATTGTGAACAGTAGCCATGGTTAGCATGACGGTGAGCGAGCCCCTCTGTCTTTCCAGTCTCCTTTTATCCCAGTTCCTTTAACCTTCTATAGTAGAGGATGTAAATGTGGGCTGGTGTTATGAGGGTGATGACCCTGCAGGGTCTTCTGAGAGGTTCAGGAGATTACTTTGCATTCCTAAGTGCTGAATGGCTTTCTGGAAACTATTACCTGCATGGAATTACTTCCAATCAAAGACTTCTTCCTATTATCTCAGCAGGATCAGTCAAAGCAATACACACTCACTTGCCAAACAAATGATGCTTTTATTGAAACAGTCATCCCAAAAAAAGTGTGGAAAGTTTTAGTAGTAAAAAATGATCAGACAAGTATTTTGCTTAAAAGAAGAAAAAGATTATTAGTCATGTTGAATATTTACGTAATTGGTATTTCCCCCAGCAGAATTGTTAATCATCATTCCACAGGTCTTTGTATATTTTTGCCAAGTTACTTATTTTTTTTCAAATTATAGGCTCAACCCACACCACACGCCACCTACACACAAACCTCTTGTGAACTGTTTTGCTGTTGCAGTGAGAGATCCGTAGACATGCACTTGTATGGGGAAGCTGGCCAGAGTCATAGTGCAGTGGAGAGCATTGTTCATCCCCCTATAAAGAGAAGCCCAGCTGTAAGTAGCCTGGGATACCACAATAGTTCAAAATGAAGCCACTTGAAAGCCCAAATGAATACAAGATGAGACTCTACTTAATGTATTACTTCCCCCTTTTGTGTAGTTTAGATTGTCGTCGGCAGCAATATTTAATGTTACTCGATTCATGATTATGAAAACTACAGAAATCCAACTGAGATGACACATTCACTCAATTAAGACTAAACAAAACCTTTATTTTAGAGCCTGAGACGTGAAGTGTTCCAGATGGAGTCAAGAGCTCAGAGAAATCCAGGTCTTTCAGAAGAGGAGAAATTTGAAACCATGAGCACTTGTGGGGGATAAAGAATAACAAAAGGCAAGAAGCACCGAGAAGAAAGAGGAAGTTTTCATGCTTTATCAAATTACAGATGATGTCTTAAATCATCTAATAGCAACTTAAAACATGCATTCAGACTATGGCCGGAGGCTCATTAACAGTCTCGGTCACAGTGAGTGAGTGATTTGTCTCTCAGTGGCGAACAAAGTTCAGTGTAAATCAAAATATTCATGTATTCATGTTGAAAGCTCTGAACTCTGCAGCATTTTCCCCTTTTGCAAGTTTTTACTCCTAAGTAAATGATGACAAATGTAATCAAAGGTTATGATATGACTGGACAACATAGTGTACTTAGTAAAAATAGAACTTGAAGCAACTTTACAGCCGCTGCCCGGCTCCATTCCTGAGAACTGGAGTCCTCATTTCCCTTCATATAACAGCTGCGCTGTCGGCTTGTTTCACAATCCTTCTAAAGTCTGATCGAACATTTAGCTTTTATTTAGTCACTCTGAGCAGGTGTCACCAGTGAGTAAAATAAGAAGTTGCATTGAGAGACTGGCAGATGGGTCTAATCAGTATACATTTGTTTTTTCTCTCCTGTGTTTCTCTAAAACCCTGGCAACTTGGTGTTTGGTTGGGTACTTGTTTTCCTGTATTCATGGATCCCCAGAAAATGTTGTTCTGGGTCAAATGATTGAGCCATGGCTGCATAACACCAATAGATGTATGGAAAAATATTATAATATATGTGTGGGTGCAAAGAATTGAATTTGCATTCCAAAGGTATCGGAGAGAACATTGACTACAGGAAGAAAATCCCAACCGTCTTTTGCAGAAAAAGAGGATGTTGAAATGAAACACATTCTCATCCTGTATTTGTGGGTTTAGTCAGGGGCCTTTTCATCAGTTTTTACTGCAGTGGGTGCCCGTTTACTCTCATTTTTTTCATTTAAGTGGAACTGCTTTACAGCTGCATCTCATTATATATCACCGCATCTTTAGCTGACGCTCTGGCTGTGCCAGAAGTCTCTAAGATTCACTGGAAGCTACATTTTACTGTAGTTACTTAAAGACAGAGTAAGATGAGGGTGGGGATAGTTACATAACCTGCAAATAAGGTTTAAAACCAACTGTTGAGCTGCTGTTTGTTTGTTTTCTTTTTGCCATCCATTTGCCTTCTTAATTATTCATTGGAAATTAAAATTGATGATTTATGGTTAGAAATATACCATTTTATTGAAGAAAGCTTTGCCAAAAGGTTTACTTTTTTAACAAAACATCTGTATGTTGAAAGGTCATGCTCCAACGACGATCTGACATAAATAACTTCAGAGTATGAGCATGTAGCAAAGTGAGTGAGAATGATTTATAAGACAGTGAAGATCCAAACTTTGTCTCTATATCTGAATTTAATACAAATCATTAGTGTAGTTTTTTTTCCGACTGGTTGCATGATCTTTTCCATCAGGTTGTTTGACATTTGTTAAAGAGACCTAATCTCCAATATAAAGGCATCTGTTGTGGAGCAAAGTAATACAATTAACATGGTGTGTGGTCATTTGATGCTGGTAGCTTTGACTGACTCATGGGACTGCAGCATTTATGGTATTTAGCATAAATAATACTGTGTTGTATACATTTTATGTAGTCTTTGGTGAAACTGTGTACGTGCATGTGCATAATGCCTGACTCTCACAGAAAGGTTTTTCCAATTATGTTTGCCTGCGATTCATGGGCTGGATCCATCTTTTCCCATGTTGAACACAACAAGCATCCAGTTCAGCTGTTTAGGGTTAGAGGGTAGTGGGTGTTGCATCTAAAGTAATTTGATGAGTCTCTTGGATGTGGGTTGAATGATACAGTTCCATCTTCCTGTAGGTTGCAGGAGTTTAGATTTATTCATTTATTTATTACACTTTTCTGGTCTGAGTTTACAATTCAGAAAATGAGAGACATCCTGTTATTTTCTGCCAGATTATCTGCCAGTGCTCATCCTGTCTGTACTTTAGTCTCACCCAAACTACACAAGGCAGATGGGCACCCTCCCTGAGTCTGCTTCTATTTGCAGTTTCTGCCTCATAAAAGTGATTTTCCCCGAGTGTTTTTCTCAGAGGGAATATCCTTGATATAATCTGTCCTTTTCTATTTAAATTGAAGTGCTTTGATGAGCAGTTTGTTCTGCTCTATGACACTGGATAATCATCCTTAGTGGTTTAACCTCAGCTCTTGTCTAGTGTGATGTCCAGACAAAGTGTGAAAATGGATTTTACCAGAGGAACTCTGCACCCTGTGTCCAACCTTGTCAAGATGAGCATAGTGAATAGGCTTTATTCCCCTGCCGGTCATTTTAAACTTGCAGCGCTCTCGTGTTGGACAAGCATGTGCAGGCTAGCTATGACCTACTCTTTAAAATGTACATCATAAAAATGTCAGTTAGAGGAAGAGCATTTATCATTTCATAGATTTCCAACAGAATACAAACTAGAAATAAATGGATCCAGAATGTGGAGACGTGCTTCACAGTCAACACAGTATAGTAGCTATCAAACCATCCCACATATCATACCTGGTAAACTATTGCTGCCTTCTAAACTGTATTAGTTAGATGAGAGTACATAGACACATTTTGATGCTTGAAATAGCTATAACCTAAGTGTGAAGTTAGTGAGTGTGAATCTTAGTGTGAAAATCACACTCACACACAGATGGACAAAAAAAGAGCTTAAACATTAATTCCTCTCCCCCACCCCAAAAGCAAGCATAGTGCATGGTCAGAAACATTTCTGGTGTACCATAAGTGGCAAGCAATTGTTTGCAGGTGTTGTGTTTTTAGTGGCACATGTGTTCACTCTATGAGGTCCACCCAGAGTCCTTCCATGTCAAAGTAACATGTTTTATAGCTAAATCTCAGACAGGCTTTCCTGCCTTAAGGGTGACATATGCTAAGAAAGTGGGAATTAGCTCACTCAGTCAGTTTTGTGTATAAGTCTCATAAAACACAGCATTAGGAGAAAACCACCACAGTGACCTGGCCGGGAATGGTCAGACAAATGAAGCTTAGGAGTTAATGAAAGTAAATAAATGATCAAGAATGAGACACAGCAGCTTGATCTGAAGCAGGATTAATGCAACATTTCGATTTAGTTTTATATTCCCACTTTTAACTTGAACTTGGCATGAACATTTAACAAAAGATAATTTTTTTCTGGTTGGAGCCATTTATAAATTAAAATTGAGTTTTACAGTGTTAAATTGCAGACATGTTCTGCTTTGCTTCATAGAAGTAATCACATCTGAGCAGCATTGAAGACTACATGCTATAAAGTTAGCAGATCAAAGTGGATGTGAAACAGTTCCTTCTTATTCATGAGCCAAAGTCACTACAAGATAAACAGTTGCCACAGTTAATGTGCCCCGTTCACCAACTTCCAAATAGAGCAGAACAAAATATTGCTTTTGAATGTAAACTTCCTGCCTGTGATCACTGACATCATTATTATGCAGATGTCTGATTTATAAGACCTTAGAATAAATAATGTACCTACTGTATGACCAATGTATTCAAATTAAACATATTTATAAGATGTTAAAGATTGTAGATGGTTCAAGTTTACCTGTTTATTGCTGAGTAGCAACCTGCTACATCTTTCCAACTTGCTGCTTTCAAATTAACCATAGAGGAAAGAGAGAGAAAATAAATGACAATGTTTTTATATCATTATTACATAACATTGTACAGCCTTTTAGAGGGTTGTGTGAGAGGGTGCTGGAGCAATCCACATTACAAAGATTACCGGTCATACTGAGCTGACACACAACCAAAACAACCAATTAATCTATGGATATTTTTAGGTGTGCTCTTTTCGTGTGTGTAGCCATACATCCAGCCTACGACATAATTTGTACGTCGTCAGCGCAGTGATTGACTCATTATTCCCATCTGTGTCAGCTCTTATATTTGTTTTTTGAAGGTTTATGTTTTCTTTTTTTTAAACCTTTTTCCATTGTTTCATCTTTGGTTTCTTTTCTTGCCTCCTTCATGTCCTTGTCCCTCCTTTTAGAGGAGATGAGGAGGAGAAATAAAACAAAACAAGTGTTTAATAAAACATGACATGCAGAAATATATATTTATTTTCAATGAAGCATACAATTAAGATAATGTGACCATTCTTACATCATCTGTGCCTAAAAGACTTCTACAAAGGGTACACCTACACATTCTTACTCAGCTTCCTCAGAAAGCCTTTTCTCCCCTCCTCTCCGCTCCAGATGCATTAGAGGTCTGAATGTCCTGCAAGATAAAAGATTTTTAAGGACATTTTCTTGCTTCACTCTCTGTGCAAACTCCTTATATCTCTTAAATCTTATATCCTTATATCTACATCAGAACTGTATTTGTGGTGTTGAAATTCACTACCTTTTAAAACATTGAAGCTCTGTCCTGTTAACTGTCTCCCTGTCTGCCTCCGTTCCATATCTTTTATTAAATTATCTTATTACTTATTGCTTGGTTTGAAATTATTTGGGCTGAAATCCTCACAATGTGTGGCATTTGGAGTTATGTAAACTATCATGCATGTGTTTGAGCTGTGGGAATGGGCCCATCACCCACAGCACTACTTTTATTCTTCATGGATTCCTGCAGCTGAACACTGAGATGTTCACATAAAGTTACATTACATTCAATGACCTTGCTTAAGGTTTATTTGCTTTTACAAGGGTTAAAGGCCAGCACTCACCCAATGTAACACTCCTTTTAGTAGTTTGTTGCCATATCAACCAGATAATTGAGATTCATATAGTGTGATGTATTGATTACAGCGTAAATGTTGATAACAGCCTCATCATATTGTGAAAAAGCAGCTCAGGTTTGTATGTGGTTATTGTCAAACTGTTTTACTGAATGAAATTTCCTGTCATGAAATGGCTTTTCAGGCGTCTGTTTTCACCCATCTTTGATAATGACCCAAGGCCACACACTCAGATCCACGCTGCTTCCACATTCAGATCATTTTCTCACTATGTGCATAGCCAATATTCTCATTAGGACCAATGGTGAGGCTGCTGAACATGTTTTCACAGCCGGCGTGTGACATCATCACGTCTCAAAAAGCACCTCATAAACACAAAATCCTTGGCTGAGGTCAGGTCCGGCGAAGCTTACAGCCACCCCTCAGCTCGGCCGGTCACAGTCCCTGTGATGGTGATCTAACAGAACATGAATGATGAAAGAAGTTGAAAGGAAGGTATACACTAATGAAGATTTTTAAACCTGGGAGAAGTAGATTTAAAGTGTCATTTTTTTTCTTTAAAGAATGACGACTTCCACATTAAATTCAAACCAAATTCTTCACGCTGGAAACACTGGGTACCAGGCAGTCCTTTGCAGAGAGAAGGAGATGCTTTCTGCTATTAAATGGTTCAGGAAATGTCTACGAGTAATCTTTTATTTAAAAAAGGGCAAAAGAAATCTCCAGGAAAAGCAGTGGAATATCAAACAATGAAAAGCTTACAAGAAGCCTTTCTCTGGTCAGCCAGAAAGCCTTATGTCATTTGTGTGTTTTCAGCAGTACTGTATTTTAAAACCTTTAAGCAAAGGCCACACAGTGTGCAGAACAAAAAGTGAAACATCTCTAAAATTGAGCCTTTGATCTCCAAAGCAAGTGTTTGGCAAAGAAAGAGCTATTTCCCCACAATACTGCCTAATGGGGCTAAAGAAAAGGCAGTAATCATCATCCATGAGCACTTAAACAGCTTGCCGGCACAGTGAATTATCACGTGTGTATAGTTTAAACAGATGCTGATATCATCCTACATTCATTATTGATTGCTGATTTTTGGGTGCTCATTTGCATTTTCTTACTTTGGGATATGCATTAGAGACAAAAAACATACATGCTTGCATTTTTTTGGTCTGTGAAGAAGAGATCAGCTTTCTATCCTCGGTTTACATTTTTCTGCAACATTCTGCCTCGCTGTAAAAGGGGAAAATCAAACTATCAGGCAACAACAGAGCAGCACAGTTTCATATAATGTCATACAAAAAAGTATGACACTAATTTGACGCAGTTTTTTGACTTGAAGGAAATCTATAATAGAATTCCATTTTATTTTTGTCTATGTACTACCTGGTATTCCTTATTTTATGGATTCTTTTTCTGAGCAGTTGACCTCTGAAATTAGATGTAATCTCCTTGAGTGGTGCTTGATCAGCTTATCCTATCACTACACACTGAACTTGTTTCCCCTCCAAAGAATCTATCATGTGACATCTGAATCTTAAACCTTTTAAATAAGCTTAACTTACACTAGTGAAGGCAAAGTTGCAGAGATCCCATGACTTGCCAATAATCCACAGTCCCCATATCCCAGTGGCTTTTTGGATTACAATATGTTTTCTTTGTGCCACTTCTTTTTTTTCTTTTTTCTTTCCTTCCATTAACTCTGAAACAGACCACATGGCTATGGGTTTCTTTATGGAAGCCACAACTAATCTCTTATTACCCCACATTTAGGCATTCATTGTAGTATTTGCAAGGTTTGCATGTGGTCTTACTGGATTAATGGATTCAGCGAGTTCACTGCTGAGAATTTGCAGTGCACTGTGGTGCATGTAGTAAATGCATTTAGAGGCTCTTTGCAAAGACCTCTGCCTTTTCCATGTACACCTGTGTGTCCATGGCATCACCCTTATTTATTAAACCATAGATTTTCTCAGCAGCGGCTGTTTTTGGAGATGCTGCAACCGTTTGTAGTTGAAGGGCACAGACTCCAGTGTGCTGATGTAATCTGTTAAAGGGAAGAAAAACACTGTGTTGTTGCTGAATGAGCCCTGGACAGACCCATTCGAAGAGGAAACTAGAAACAGAAGGTTGAAGTGTTTTTGTTTTTTTCCCTCAGACTTTGCTTCACTTTGCCCACACTTTTTTACCAACTTTTCCTACTTCCCTTTCTTAGTAAGAGGGTTCTAAATTTGCTCCTGCCCCCATTACACAATGCTCCCTTTCACACCTATACGCAAGTATGACTGGTAGATGAAAGCAGCTTTTTAATGTTATAGACAAAAGGGGTTAGTTTATCATTGCTACAGAACAGAAGGCATCAACACTTGAACTCAGGCTGCATATGAGAATTTGGTCCCATAATAATTATGCATCACGTCAAAAATTGTTGTTGAATATTATGTTGGGGAGATTTCAAGTCCATAAATGGACAAAGTAGACAAATATGAGTGAGACTAATAATAAGGTCTTAATATCTTTGGGGATTCTTTATGCCAGAGACTTAAAAGCTTTCTCTGCGCTAATATTTGAGAAAAATTCACCACACTCACCTCAGCTTGTTGCTTTTACTAAATTCTTAGATGCTTATAGGATCATTATTATGTTGTTTTATCCCATATGCACTCAGAAATTGAGCCAAGACAACCACTGTTGTTGTTTGACATAATCAGACTGAGCTGATGACATAATTGGCATTTCTTGAGGTACTTATTAGTTTCTGACTTTGGGAAAACACTGAAGGAACTAAAGACCTCTTCCATCACATCACAAATATCCTTATTATTCTTAATATTATTCTTTTTTATAGATGCGACTAATGTAATATTTCCTGAAACAGTATGGAGGCCTTCCAGGAAGTTCCACCTCACAATTTGACTCTGTTCTTGGGATGTGATCCCAAGCACTGTCTGAATTTTCATTTAGACTGTTGTTTGACATGGCAAGACTAAACAACAAACACATAAGGTTGCCATATGCTCCGCCTGTTTTTCTTATACATCTTTTTGTCCACCGTTGGGTTTCAATGGGTCAAAATTTCTGTTTATCTTCACTCAACCAGCTCTGCTCCTCTGTTATAGTTGGCTCCGCTCATTTCAGCTTCAAGTGCACTGTTTAGTGCTGGAGATAAGAAATGCCACATGAAAGAGAATGCTTGAGTTATGACTGGCAAAAAATGTTAATAATAGTCTTTTTTGTGTCACAAGTGGATAAACAACTCAAAGTCTCAACTCACTAAATACCTTTGCTGTTCATTTGCATAGGGTTGTTTATTTTGCTAATCTTTCAGCCCTTTTGTTTTGTTGGCTTAAACATACTCAACTCTCATCTCATCCTCCTTCCACCAAATCAGTGACCCTGCTGCACCCTCTCTCTGTTAGTCTTGATTTCAGAGAGGCACCAGAAATGTAAGCCAGAGGGGCATGTGTCTTTCTGCCAATTTACTCCTCTTACTATACAATTTGCATTGCAGAGTAGCCAAACCTCTCTTTGATCTAGTCAAGGTGCTGTGTCCTTCCTTTTTGTTTCATGACCTTTCCTGTATTTCTATGCTTAAATATCGCTATGAGTGGTGTTTTCGCAAAATCAGGATACTCCTTGGCTTCTAACCTATCATTTAACTTGACATATACTGACAGTTTTATATCAGGAATATACTTTGTAGAGCTACAAAGCAGCCTCTTACATGCTTAGACTATTTTTCATGGAACAGGTGCCAAGAGAGTCTGTTCAAATTACTGCCTCTAATATAAAGACCATATGAGGGTTATCCTGCAGTCATTATAGGAGCAAGAATGCGTACCTGTTTGGACAAACACATTTGATTACTGCAAAACCGGCTTTGAGTGTTGCAGGCAAACCAAAAGGAAACCAAGTGGTATGAAAATTATTTTCGAGGTGTAGAAATACAACTTGAAAAAGAAAACCTGTTCCCTTTTAGTCAGACCCACATCTGCCGAATGAATATCTGATTTGTGGTTGAAAAAAAGCAAAGTGACATTTTACAGTTTCATTAAAAACCCTCAAGCTTTGATTGCATCCAAAGAAAGTTGAACTGTTTCACCTCTTTCTTGTTTTGCACCAAAGAACGGACCTCTTGCACTTTTCCTTTACTTTTTATGACTGGAATTTTATCTTTTTCCTCTATTTTCTACAACTATTTCAGGAAAACCTGGTCATACAGTAGCATCCTAAACATCTTCCTTATTATCTTGTTGCATGGAAAAGGAAGGGAAACTGTGACCTTTAGCTGATGTGTCTGTTTTGTTGGTGAGTCTGCTTGGGATGAGACGCATTCCAGTCCTCTGATAAATCTTCTTGCAGAATTCAAACCCTGATTTATTTCTGCCATTGTCAAAGGGGTCTAGAGTCAAACTGCATTACAGAGTCAGAGGGGTTAAAACACGAGGTCTCCCAGCAGGATGCAACACATTACCCCATTCAATTCCTGTGTAATACAGCCCTAATGGGCTCATTAGTTTAACTGTTATAGGCAGGTTTGAAAGACTTATATGCATCACAGTAAATAATGTCAACTGAACAATGGCCTGTTTTAGACATAAGAACTAATGCAGAATGATTAGTTTTTCTTTCACATAGTGAACTGCTGACATTAGTTGGGTCCTCATCTAATTGGTGATTTAACAAATGGTTTGCAGCACATCAATGAAGCATGAAATAAACTTGTAGAATTGGAATTCATTTATTTTAAGTTAGCACACGTGTGGAACATTGCAATATTTCCATGCTTATAGGAGGTATTAAGAAAGATTTGGGATTTCTTTTTTTATTGTTATTGCTAAATAGTACTCTTTCATGCTTTTTATTTTATACCATTACTCATTCTGGACCTGATGCAGTAATTAAAGTACCAAAAAACATATTTCAATTACAAAAAGATAAATAATGCAACATTATGTGGCTGAAACTTGCAAACCCCTCAAGTGCACCTGCTGGCATTGAGACAAAAAGGAAACAAAATAAATGTTTTTTCTGCTTATTATAATGAAGTTTTGCTCTATTCTTCCATGTAATAATTTTTTTTTCAATGGTTGGACTGTTTGCGAATAGAAACTTGACTACGATGTCAACTTGGTGGCTGGAACTGGCATGCATCAGTATATCAGTTTATCATTTGCACAAAAATAACTTTATCTCTAAAGTTGACTGGATAAGCATTAGTGATGTCAGGAGAACATTTTTAGGCCCTTGTGAATCAGAATCTTTCTGCAGATAAGGGTATAGATGACCCGAACACCTCCTCTGTGTGAATAATATATGCATCAGTTATAATGATGTTGTTTCTCTGCTGTGTTCTTAAGGTCACTTCAGCAGTTTGTTTGATTCGTTTTTTTATCATTTTCATCACTCATGAAGCCACTAGCCACAAATTGAGATTAAATGAAACGCCAATGATGCCTGGAAATGAAATTTCAACATAGCTAATGAAGCAAGGACTCCAACATCTAAATGACAGAGTATGAATGCTGCAGGACCGCAGCAAAACATATTAAAGCATTAAATGGAGTGTACTTTTTTGCTTGACTTTCTTGTTTAATAAGTGGGTTACTGTTTGTGGCTTTTTTGAAGGCCACTTTTGGTCTGAGATGGCCTATAATATCATACCTCAGGACATGAATTGAGTCTTTAATTACAAAGTAAAAACAAAATTTGTTTGGATCGTGGAACAGCACAAAAGGTTCCAGGGAGACGTTAGGTGCCAATTTTTCAGTGATTTACATTTCTTTCCTTTTTCCTGCACCATAATTCACATGTCTGCCTCAAAGTCATCATTATCGAGTGACGGGTGGCTGGCTAACACATGAAAGAGGAATAGATGGTTGCCAGGCCGAAGGTCAGAGTGGGCAGCTGGACGTTTGACTGACCTGTAACCCAGGAACTTGCATGTTAGTTGGAACCTTCTACTTGATTGGATTAGATTAGGAATGCTTTGTAACCCTTCCTGCGTAACAGGTCAATTATATGTACTTGGATGGCTATACTGTAGTACTGCAGGCTCAAAGTAGTTCTTTTTATAGAAGATACTTTTTATTCAGATACTAATCTGATTAAAGGACACATTTATTTTTATGTGCAGTAGAGGGTATCTTCAGAAATGTCTTCGGGATGAGCTTTAAGAAATTCAATTCTTCTAGGTCACAGAAAGTTGGTGTTTTGTCCATTGAGGACCTTGTGCAGACCCTCTAATACCCACTGATGCACATTGCAACGCATGTGATCTCATGTATGAGATCACACATGATGTCACAGGTTTGGTCATGTATTGTGCGTATAGGGGTTTGGAGTTGACTCCTCATATCTGAGCCTTTCTCTCTATCAAGCTTGCTGTGATGTGAATAACACCAGCAAAAATAAAGCACAATATAGAGTAAAAAAACAAAAACACAATTTCATTTTTTACAATAAACTTATTTGCTGGACACACAGGTGTACAGTTTTTGTTAAAAAAAAAACAAAATACTGGTTTGTACTAAGTGCAAAAACAAACATCAGCTGATGGCAATATTACTAGTTTTACAGGTATTTTGTCATATACTGTAGCAATTGGGATTTTTTGTTTTCACTATAAAGGCCCATTTATGCTCCCTGACGGACGTAATTTGGGGCGTCCGTTCCAAACGTCTTCATGCGTCACTGCCTTCATGCTTCCATGCGTCGTTTCTGTTGCTACGGCTAACCTCAGCTAAGCGGCAGTGCTGAGTTTATTATAAACTCCGCGACACAACGTTGGATTCAAACATTGATTGGCGGCACAAACGCGCTGCTATTGAGTCGTTTCTAACCACCAACACTCTCTTAACACTTGTAGATCTTTATTTAAAAAGCTTGCGCAACTTCTAATGTTTTTTCGCCGTCTTCATTCTTCTTCTATGGTTTTGTTCTTCCTGTTGATCTTCTTCTTCTTCCCTGGTTTGTTTCTGCTCCACTATGCTCAACACTGACCCCGCGGGTTCCGGTGGTATTACTCCGTCGTCTGCGTCGAGTGACGGGTGCGCAAGGAGCCTGAAAACGCACCAAAATGTACCATCTAGCTCTCCACACACTGA
>JAVQJG010296203.1:0-15538 GCA_036024015.1 Craterocephalus amniculus | reverse complement strand
CTTGCCAAAAATCAGCTCCCTGTGACCTTTTATTGGACACTTTCTAGAAAGTGGACAAAAATGTCTACTTGAAGGGTCATACATGTAAGTTTTTTTAGGGATAATTCAAGGGTTAAACTTCGAGCCACAGATGGTGGACAATAATTTAGTTCATCTGCTGAAATCCCTCATACCCAAGTTTAATATTGATCACATTCTAGATATTTAAAGAAGTATTTTTATTTTGTTAAAAGCATTGCATTTAGCTGCTGTGTCATCCTTGGAGCAATTTTCTGCAGCTGTCATGGAACCGTTTATTGGCATCCAGATGTTTCAAATCAATATTTGCTGGCCCTGCACGTTGTGTAAGTTGCATTATCTCTTACCTTGGTCACAAAAAGACGAGCAGAGTTCCACTTGCTCACTTTCCTGTACACAACCCCCCACACACCAGATTAGGGACTTCCCACTTCCTCTTTATTGATTTCACATTGACTTGTGTTAATGTTTACAAGAGGAGGACAAAAAGTCAGTTGTTTTTTTTTATTATTGTGGATTAAAACCGAAGTAGCGTGTGTGGAAGTGGGTTGAACCACCCTATGGGGCGGGGATACGCGCTGTTGACGGTCTTTGGTTGTCCAATCATTTGAGGGTTATTAGAAAGCAGAGCTCATGGCGTGACAATGGCACACTGTTGTCCAGCCACTTACCAAGATCCATGCGAGTCTGCCGTGGGCTGTGCTTGGACGCTTGCACAAACACACACCAAGGTCAGCATGACCCAACTATGACTGCTGGAAGGACACTTGGAGGACACAGTCCTTTACCAAGGCCACAGAAAAAAGTCATAATTTCCAGGGAAGTCAATGATAAACTCCTCCTTTTCTCAAACATCATTTCTCCTCCACATGTTGCTCAGTGTTGCTGACAGACACACAGATGACACAAACATGGCCACAGCGAGCCAGACATTCTGCTCAGTCATGAGCTGCTCAGTTAGTGCCTGTAATAGGCCCTGTGAGTGTGTTTATTATGTGCTGTGTTACTGATGAGTGTGTCTGCGTGTGATGTAATGTGTAGAGCTGGTGACTCCTTTGTGACCCAGTTATACACTTACCTGTAAAGCTCAAGCTTATCTGTTCTCTCAACTAATCTGTCTTCACACTTTGTCAGAAGAGGAAATTCTCAGCAGACATCTGCCAAATATGATCAAACTGCGTTGCATGTCGCTGCTAATTTGCTTATTTTGCATCCATTTTATTGGGTTGACTAGTGAATTTGGGTCTTTGTACCTGCACTGACACTATGACCAACAAATCTTATTATTTGCCTGCTTATGTTGTATGTTTTTTTTATAATGATGGCAACGTGTGGTTTATGTTGACTCTTGTTTCTGTTTAACTGTAGTTTATCTAACGGCCCTTTTTCCAATAACTGTTGCTGCTTTGTGTCTGAGTTTAGAAAGTGTGACATTTACCAACTTGGATAACTTGTAATTGTTGCTTTTGATTCATTCCTGTGGTTGTTTATCATGTTCTTCCTGCAGTGAGATCTTTCCATACCTTGTGGTGGTGATCGGCTTGGAGAACGTTTTGGTTCTCACCAAGTCTGTGGTTTCCACCCCCGTCGACCTCGAAGTCAAACTGCGCATCGCTCAGGGTAGGGTTTTACTAGCGCACTTTATGCAAAGCAGAAGATAAATATAAAGTTTTATTCCCTTACATTTTGCTCTTTGTCCCACCAGGCCTTAGTAATGAGAGCTGGTCTATCATGAAGAACATGGCCACTGAACTGTGCATCATTCTCATTGGATATTTCACTTTGGTTCCAGCCATTCAGGTAAAGATGTTTTGCATGACCAATAAAACATAATGGTTAAATATGTTTATGATGCAGTCTGCAGAGATGGAGTATTATCGCTGCACTTATAAAACAAGAGAAGATCTGTGATACTACTACACAACATTGCTTCCTGCTCGGTTTAAATTGCTAACATCAGGTTAGCTTGTGCTCAGATGTAACACGGATCCTGTATTTTGTAGGAGTTCTGTCTGTTTGCTGTTGTGGGACTCGTTTCTGACTTCTTCCTGCAGATGTTCTTCTTTACAACAGTTTTATCTATAGATATCCGCCGCATGGAGGTAAGTCTTAACCGTATGTATTTCCTTTTTATGAGAGTGTAATTTATTTATGGGGGCATAAAAACTGTATATAGCGGCCCAGGGATCATTAGAAGATGACACTGAAAGAAGGCAGAGGCAGGAAACTGCTGGTATTCCTTTGCTTATTGGTTTGCTGCTGACTACAGAAATAAAAATTAAGCTGGAACACGTTGAGATAATCTCCATCTGTCCAAAGATGAGAGTAACGTGGAGCTACCTCATATTAAAGGCTTTTTATGTGATGAAGAGAGTAATGTGTGAGATTTCAGCAAAGTCCACTACACTTGTTAAACTGTGAGGAATTGCTGGATTATTGGTTGTTTTAATATATCGTTTTGATGTATTGTCTAGTTATTTTTCTCATGTTGTGTGCTGCTGACCTCTTGGCCCGGTCCTGATCTTAATAGGATTTTAATGTGGTCAAAAAAAGGCTTAAAAAGCTGGCAGAGGCAACCTGATGCTCCGGGGAATGGTCTGCTTGGAAAAAACACTTTACTTAATGTTGTTGTGGACCAGGAGCACTCCTTCACAGCAACAGTATTTTCAGTAGGAGGATGCTCCTTGTGCAGAAATCCTTAGAAACAGAAAAGTGTGGACAGTCTAGTTCAGTCTTTTTACTGCAGTGGCAGATCAAAGAAGCACATTACAGCATAATGCTTTAGAATCAGAATCAGAATGAGATTTATTGGCAAGTAATTTTCATTACAAGGAATTTGTTGTGATTTGACGGTGCCTACATAAATATAAATATGAATATAAATATGAAACAAAAAAGATATGAACACAAACAAACTGAACATATAACATTTAGACTGGAAAACTATATAAACGATAGAATAAAAATAAAATAATAAGATTGTGTACATTAAAATAAAAGTAGTGTATTTACATGAAATGTGGAGGCTGTTATGTACAAATTAAAGTGAACAATGAAAGGGGTGTGTGTTAATATAACACCTGTGTGCTTTGGATGTACGTTAATATAATGTACATCCAAATGTCGTTAACATAACGAATTTAGTTGTGTCAGTTAGTCAGTTAAGACTTTAGGTGAGTTCCAAAGCCTGGCAGCAGAGGGGAAGAAACTGTTCTTGTGACGGGAGGTTTTGGTCCTGACAGACCGCAGCCTCCGGCCAGAGGGGAGAAGTTCAACTGATGATGTCCGGGGTGGGAAGAGTCAGCTACTATCCTCCTTGCTCTCCTCGGGGTTCTGGAGGAGTAGAGTTCTGGCAGAGAGGGGAGGCTGCAGCCAATCACCTTTTCTGCAGAGTGTATGATACGCTGCAGTCTGCACCTGTCCTTGGCAGAGGCAGCAGCTTACCAGACGGTGATGGAGGTGGTGAGGATGGACTCCATGATGGCAGTGTAGAAGTGGACCAGCATCGTCCGTGGTAGATTGAACTTCTTCAGCTGCCTCAGGAAGTACATCCTCTGCTGAGCCTTCTTGATGAGGGAGCTGATGTTCAGCTCCCATCTGAGGTCCTGGGAGATGATGGTGCCCAGGAAGTGGAAGGACTCCACAGTGCCCACTGGGGAGTCACACAGGATGATGGGGGGGGGGGTCTGTGCTCTTTCTGAAGTCCATAATCATCTCTACTGTTTTGGAAGCACAAACTGTTTTGTGTTAATGTGATTGCCTTGACTGTGTTTTGTAAATGTTTAACAGGTTTTTCTTTCCTCTTTGATTCTTTCTTAACCCATCCTTGGTCAATATCCATTTGTTGAAGATCAAGATTTTGGATATTACCATACAAAATCCAAGTGTTTTTCATGAATATGCAAAATATTGGGACATAACTCACTCACATTCAATAGAAAAGGCTTATCATGCATAATAGAGAATATTCTAGTTCTACAGTGTTAGAACTTAGGTTGGCTAAATATGCTGTCCTGGAAAAACAAAATCAAAACTTCACAAAGGCATACAATCATGCACTAGCATTTATTTAAAGCCAATCATCATAATGATTTGTTGTCTGTTAGCTTAAGTGTGAACAAAGCCTCACAACAAGAAATCTTTTTTTTTTACTAAGTAAAAGATTATTCCTGGGTGTTGATGAGTAGATGTATGGATCTTGCAGCCAGGTGATTAAATGCAATTGTTTCTGTTTATTGGGATGTTTTAGCCAGTACTGCATTGGATGTCGGCCTGTTATTGACAGTTTGACTCTTGCACAGCAGTGTTTTGGCCTTGCTCCAACCTGAAGTAATTGACATGTCACCCGCTGGGGTTTGTGATTAACTTTATTGACATGTAAGGGGAGGTGGGGTTTCTGGGTGTCATTCACACTTGGCTTAGCTAACAGAGCATTTCCTGCTACTAAGATTAAAGACAGCATTGATGTTTTCATGAGCCAGTGAAATGGACTGCAGTAAGACATATGGACGAGTTTATTCACTGTGAACTTTGTGAGGCTAGCTCCATTTACAGTTTCCCAGACTTAGAGCTAATAGTAAGTTTAGGATGGATTAAAATAATCTGCATGGAAGACTGCTCACTGCAACCTGATAAGGTCACTGTTGTCTTGGCCAAAACTTAAAAACCAATAAGATAATAGACCTGTCTAACTGGGACTCAACTTCGTAAAATTGACTGAAGTCACACTAAAGTCACTTAAACAGTGTCTTCAGACTTAAAGCTGCAGTCTACAACTATTATAAAAGTAACTTCTTGTCATATTTTATAAAACTGACACTATGTCCAGAGTAGTGCATGAGACTAGTGATCTGTGAATAAAACAGGCTGCAGTAGTCCCTCCTGCCGCCTCTACAGCTATTTGCAGTAATCCACCGCGCCTGGTAAGAACAACCAATCAGAGCCAGATGAGTGTTTGATGGAGAGTCTGACATCTGTCTGCTTGCACGCGCTGCAAACCACCCCCTCCCACTGCTAGCAGCTATCTATGGTTAGCTCTGTCAGGCAGCTCCGTGAGCGGTGTTCCTCTGCATGGACACCGGGCGCATCCATTCACGTCCGCCGCTTGTTTCAACGCGCAGATACTGGATGTTTACTCACTCAATTGGACCGAATTATTCGTGAAAATGGAGTGTATCGTTTTGCGAGTATAGGAAACGCTTATTGTACATCAAGTTTGACTATCGGAAAGGACAGGTTTCAATGTTTTGGCATTCATAAACAACGAACATGGAAGCCTGGTTATTCTAAGGACTTTGTGAGTTTCATTATTTTACCTGCTTTGGGGGTCGGAAAACAGAAGATGCCGGCGTGTTTGGGTCCATCGGATCCTCCAGAGGCGATGGGCGCCCGGTGTATTTCATTATTTCATCCAGGAGTTATGTCCGGATGATGCCGCTGTCAGGGAAATTCCCTCTTCCAATCCCAGTGATGATCAGAGAGGATGATTGGTGCTGCATGTCCCTCCAGGATGTAAACTATAGGATCTATGTCCACAACTTCCAGGGGAGAAGAGTGATGCCCGTCATTGAGCTAGCTATGTAGTTAACATGGCTACGCAGCACGGGCCTGACTTCAGTCAGCGTCTTGTTCAGCTTCTTATTTACCAACACTGACTCAGCAAGTTCTTCTTGACCCATCAGCTGTTTGTTTTTTTTTTTTGTTTTTTCCATTACCAATCAGCTGTTGCTGAACTCATCTACTGGCGTACAACCCTGGTCTAAATACAGACTGAATGAATGATTTTGACATTTACAATACTCCTTGTTATTTATGTAGCAAACATCCACACTGCCACTAGTTATTTTGCCTCATAGTGAATGACGGGAGCTACGATTAACAGAACCGATGCCCAGTTGGCCATGTTGTGTTGTGTTTTGTATACTGTTCATTTCACGTTGCGTTCACGGCCGCCGCGCATGCGCCGTGGTGAGGAGGTGGGGGGACGGAGTTAGAGGCAGGACTTGAGCGCAGCAGGAAGGGAGGGGGATTGACGTGAGACTTGTGTCTGTTCACAATTTCAGGCACAAGTTTGCTCTCATCTCAGAGTTGTAGACTGCAGCTTTAACTCTGACTTCTAATTTGAAGACTTGTGGCCAATTTTGTATTTCAAATGTTCTCATCACAATCACCTCTCACCTCTGATCGTATGATTAATTTCTCCAGACATGACAACTGATGTAACAATCACAGATGCATACATACTGTATGTGAAAACCAAAGCCATGGCAGGCCCGGTGAGCACATCTGTTGCTAGACCACCATTCAGTACAACTTTTGGGTGTAAAAACCTAACTAGGAAATAAACCGGTAGCTTTGTTATGAGCTGCCCTAAATAATGTTAAACTGAAACCTAAAACCCATCAGACCCATTGTTAACAACATATTTGGGTCAGTTTATAGTAATTAAAGGTTACAGCTGTTGCTGCTTTAGTAACATTAGCAATGTAAATGGGAAACCAATTCATTTAAAAAAGCCCTGCCCCAAGCACTCGTTTCATATCATCTATTCATATCATACCATCAGCTTTTGGATGCTGATAAGAAAAAGTAACATTAAGACCCTAAACTTCCCAATTCAATGTGCAGCAAATATAGCATGATTTTGACTT
Organism: Craterocephalus amniculus; assembly: GCA_036024015.1. Taxonomy (NCBI): domain Eukaryota; kingdom Metazoa; phylum Chordata; class Actinopteri; order Atheriniformes; family Atherinidae; genus Craterocephalus; species Craterocephalus amniculus. The sequence continues at coordinate 8,870 of JAVQJG010296203.1, read as the reverse complement.
AAATGAGGATGAAAAGGCAAAAAATAAGTTGTATTTTCATAATATAGAGGGGCAAAGTGGATGATGTTACACTGCAGTGTCACTGCACTGCAGGGAAATCAATGTCTTGATATACGTGGATGTTAATTTGACATGTGCAACCCACCTGAATACTGTTACAGAATGAGTACACACGCACACACACAAACTCACATACATACACAACATGACCCAAGCATTCCTGGAAAGCAGCAGTCTCCACAGCACAACAATCTTCAGGTAGTATGAGGAACGCAGAAAAGAGCCCAAGGCGATGAGCTGTCCTATGAACCCAACAGGTCTCCACTCAATCAGGCTTCTGCTGGATGTAAAACAAGTCTAATCCACAGAGGACTTAACTCACAACCCACAGGACCCAAAGGACTGGAGGCCAACATTTTGGTTGCAGACACCACACAACAGAGCTGATTGGGTGGCTCATGGGACACAGGCAGAGTGTGAAAGCTTTGATGTTGTGGTTCATCAGCATTCATCACATGCAAAGCATAAGTGCAATTGTGCAGTATAATTTTTTGCAAGACAGGGAGTCACTGCTTCGTATAAAAGATTCAAAAGATGAAAAGCTCAAGAGCAATTTTCACAAAGAAGAAATCGATTAACTTGGACTGAACCACACACTTTAGAATCTAAGACAAATTCTGAACAAAATGCCCCATAGTTTAAAAATATTTGGACAAGCTTTATAAAAATTAACTAATTGGATTTCATGTGAGGATGATCCAGCCCTCTAACCTGTTGGCCAACACTATGTAGTTGCATACAAACTGAATATCAATCAAAATAAATTCAGTTGGGTAAGTTTTTGCTTGCCTAGACTGGCATCCTGTCCAGGGGTTAACCCGCCTCTGGGCTGATAATTGCTGAAATAGGCTCCAGCCCACCCGCGACTCTGAATGGGATTAAACAGTACAGAAAATGGATGGATGGATGAGTTTTTGCAGCACTAACCTGAATTTAGATTTTTAACCAATTTTTTGATTACATTAAAGTGACATTATATTTTCTATTAAACATATACATTTTTGTACCACTCATTTTGTAACAATAATGATTATACATTTTATTTGATAGCGCCTTTCACAACACCCAAGGACACTTTAAAGTAATAACAATAAAAACCTAAAGGTACATAAAAACAAAAAATAGAAGTAGGGAGCAATGATAGACTAAGAGGCTAGAATAAATAAGAACAACAGATTAAGAACAGTGAGGACAGAAGCCGAAATGTTATAAATTATATGCAAATTTGAACAGATGGGTTTTGAATCTGGACTTGAAATAGTATTTCCCTATAATTCAAAATATGGGTGAAAAAACTGTTAAAAATTTATCATAAACCTGCAATATTGCAGGTTTTCTTCCGTCACAGTGAACAAAACATAAGTTTTTGACAATTAGTTCCAATTTTTATATATTGATTGCAAGCATAGAGCCCATTATACAGCTGTTTTTTATAGGAAGCTGCATATGAACAGCATGAGCAACATTCAGGGGGACCAGCAGGCCGGAGCCAGCCTATGAGTTTGAGTGACTGGTTCAATCCTTCATCCTTCACTTTGACAGCACTCTTTGTCACACAAACACTATGCTACACACACCGAGGGTGGGTGTTCACTGTGTTAGAAGACAGTGGGATGTCATTAACTCTGCAAGAGGAGCCGTTAATGTAATTAACAGAGTGGAGATGAGATAGAGGAAGTGTCGGTGCTGGAGGTGGCAACCGAGAGGTCGACTAAATCATCTCTGCAACAGTCATGCACAACCCCTCCCAACCTGCTCGACTAAGCCCCTATTGAGAGACTATCTTTAATTAAAAAATCCCCCCCTTCAGACACACTTGTATGCCCGCACTGTACACAAACACCACTCGAGGTTTCATGCGCTCTAGTCAGAACATGTTTGCTTGATTAGTATTAATCCCTATCTCTGAAATGGACAGCTTCTCAATTGTGTTTTTCCTTGGCTGGCTAATTTTATGAAGAACGTAATTACAGCATTTTCAATTTTGGCCCTCTGCAGACTTAGGAGGCCGACTGTCTATCTCTGCACTGCAGCTGAGAGGACCGTGTGTTGGTGTGGTATCAAGAGCATGCATGTGTGTCTCCATGTGTCCTACAGAGCTTATGGACGTGTGATTATGCTTTTTTGGAATGAAATGAGACGCAGAATTAGTGTTATTGGGGGTGACTTACACAAGAGATAATTAGATGCCAAATCCAAATTGGAAAAGCAGCAGAAATCATGATAACTGTGTAAACCTCACAGTTAATAGTAATCCTTGTGCAAATGTGGTTGATTTACTAAGAATAGCTGATGGAAATAATACATTAATATAAGTACATACATTTTGTTGGCTGTGTGCAATAACAGTATGATATCCAATAATCTGATACTTGGTGTCCAAGTAGGAGGATGAAAGGCATGTCGGCTCTGATTCAATCTGCCAAACTGGCAGATTTTGAGAAAATGCATGTGTGTGTGTTCATACGTGTGCTTTGGTCACTCTCCAACAGAGATGAGAGCTGCCCCGAGGCTGTGGCGACGTTCCCACCCTTCTCATCTCTGTCTTTCAGCTGTTTTGATATCTCTCTCTTCCTCCTTTTCCTCTCAGCACTGTGACAATTGCTTGGCTGATATCTCCATTTCTACCTCTCACTCAGATGCTCTGTAAACAGCTGTCTTGTGTATCCCTGTGCTTATGTGCTAAAGCACCTTTTCAGCCAAGCAGCATCTGCATATATATTCAGATACAGGCAACTCATCAACTCTGTTCTGTCAGCTTTGATAATAACTTTGGGCCTGAGGCACTGTGGCCCACGATATATTTTGTCACACTCCCCCAGCTCTGTAAACACAGGCCACTGTTGCCAGTAAAGAAACTCTGCCTTCGTTGATAATGAGTTCTGTGTCCTCAAAGATAATCTGGTGTGGACAAGTGCCAGATTCCCTTGAGGAGATTGGTACTCTGTGACTTCTGACACCAACAAGACACCAGCCTATGTACTGAGTGCACTTCCCCCCTGACTAATAGACAGCTATTAATTTAGACTTGATTAAATGAAAAAGCAATGATGTCCAAGGGGAGACTTTGCAATCACAGCAGTGGAAGATACAGTAAGGTGGAGAGAGGAATGAGACAAATACAGGCCAGCCAAAGAGTCAAACAATTCAATTATATATAAAAATCAAATTATCACCATGTAAGGTTTTAAAATGTTGGAAGAACTGAAAAGTTATGCCAAACAGGGATGATTAAACTTAAACTTATGTAGAAACTACATTGCATTAGTTTATTATCATGAGCTTTAAATGCAGCCAACAGAGTTCCCTCTGACCATGTGACACGGAGACACATATTTAGTTAACAGTTTAGGGGTATAATTATCATTTTTGATCTCTCTGCATCTGCCAAGTGCCAGCCGTCTAACATCTGTTCCACCTCTGCCGCCAGCGTTTTCACCTTCATCCCTCCCTCCTGCACCAGCGGTCTTTGTTTCGTGGCGGATGCCAGAACACTTGTCAGGTCTGGAGTGAAGTGATAGGCACACGTAAAAAGAAGGAAACACCTTGACAGGTCTAGTTAAGTGTTCAATTGGAGTCTGAAAAGAGGGAGGTCCTCCTCCTGCGGTCACCTTGACCCCCTACTTCCCACTCCTCCATCAGGTGCAATTAAATCAGAAGGAGCGTGTCTGACCACCCAGCTTCAACAGTGGATGTAAGCCATCAGCATCACCTCAACATATTTATCCTGATGAGAAGCTTCTGCACTTATTGGATTTATTTCTCGCTCCACTGATGATGGATTTTCCATTTGCCTGTTTTGTGCGATGGTGCACTATTAAGAAAAGCTGCACATGGAGACTGTCGCATCTTATGTCACTCACCACTGGACTCTATTTGCTCAATGCCATTTTCTGAATATGCTTTTGCCACAGGGCCATGCTTCCCCAAAGTGTAGGCGGCCATTTAACTGTAATACTAAATTGTTCAAGTAGTACTGCTGGGAAGGGGGGACATTCTGTCTTCCCTTTACCGCCCTCTAGTCTTTCTTTGTCACTTTGCCTAAAGCACCTCTGTGGGCAAATTGTCATTTCAGAGCCCCTGTTCTGACAGCAGGGGATGAGGAAGTGGGGCAGGGGGTGGCGCGAGTTGGTGGGGAATTATGACAGGAACGGGATGAAAGGAAAGAGAAAGGAGAGGAAAATAAAGTTGCTCTTATCAGAACTTGCCAGGAGCAAAGATGCAACAAAGCTTCTTGGGAATCCAATTTAGTCTTTCCTGTTATTTTAAGTGATATCAGTGCAATTAGCCATCACAGGTCAGTGTGAGCCTGGCGTGTTAAGTGATTTCCTGAAATGCCATGAGCAGAAGCACAAGGGGATTTCAAGTCTCAGAGAAAAAATAAATAAATTAGAAAAAACTTAATCTCCAATACCCTAAATAAACCGCTTCTTTACACATTCCTGTTAATAAATGTCAGCCGTCTCAGGGCGCCTTTGTTTTGCTCTTGTCAGCTACTCACTTAGAATTTGAATGGATTTTTTTCCCGCTATATATCTCCTCAAGGGCGACTTTGAGCTGTTGTGTTTCTCTTCGAGCCCAGTTTAACTCAATTTTACTGAATGTGATGTGCACTATCCTCATGTTGGGTGGACAAACAGCAGGGATAACCTCAGTGCTCTTCAAAGGAGAAATTACAGAGTAATTCGGAAGACTGCATTGTATGCTGGGTCTATTTTTATAGCTCCATGAGATTCTGACTTGTTTTCTACATTACATTTGTACTTCTAAAGTAGTAAAGGAAATTACATAAGCTGGTAGCTATCTGAAATGTTTTATTACCAATGAACAAACTGTTTATTGTGCACGTATATAGTGTAATTTAGGTTACTGTAACTTTAGTTGCCTTGAAAAACTCGGTGTCCTAACCAGATAAGCAAGCTCTTCCCAGGATGCTCTGACATCTTCTGGTAAAAGCACAACCAGATCGGACATGGATCAATCATGAAATGATGTACCCGATCAGTCTGAGGAGATGACAGGGACACCGATGCTCTGGTCATCTGCGTTGTTACGTGCCTGCAGTCTTTCTGTCCTGGCGCATGATGTCTGTTGTCAGACAGCTGACCACACACCACTGAAAACACTCAACGACACATTTTACACTATGTCTAATAATCATCTCCACTGACGCTGTCCAGCTCAGTATGAAAGCATTTCGCTTTAGTGGAAGTGGAGCATCGCATGCAGTGGATATTTCCAAAAGGTGTCGGTGTCATGCACGCTCCGCCATGTGTATGATGTGAATTTGCCTCAAAGTTACTGTCAGTGATTTTGCTTCAGTCCAATATTTTTTGGGCCCCCTACCCAGCAAGTACGGCCCTATGTGTAGTACGTGATGAGCGTGCTGAGTGAGAATGTCTGAATCAGGAGCCTGTTCAGTTGCTCAGTGTTCTACTTCTTGTAAAGCTAAAATTTGATTTGTTTATTTTAATAGGTAAGACACAGTAAAGGACCCTTTATGCTTGTGGCAGATGACAAATATGCAGACGCACTGAAAGTTTTGTCTGTATATTGCGTCAATTACATTTGTATTTGGTGCGTTTTCAGGCTCTTTGCGCATCTGTCATTCAACGCAGAAGATGGAGTAATGCCACCGGAAACCGTGGTGGAAGTGTTGAGTATAGTGGAGAAGAATCAAACCAGGAAAGAAGAAGAAGAGGAATGGGAAGAGGAAAACCATAGAAGAAGAATGAAGATGAGAACGAAAACATTAGAAGTTGCACAAGCTTTTGAAACAAAGTTGTGAAAGTGTTCAGGGTGTGTTGGTGGTTAGAAACAACTTTATAGCTGCACATAAGTGCTGCCAACCGATGTCTGAAACTAAAATTGTATCGCTGAATTGACAATGAACTCAGCACTGCCCCTTAGCGGAGGTTAGCCATATGAAACAGAAAAGACACATGGAAGTATAAAGACAGTGACGCATGAAGATGTTTGGAACGGACATCCCCATTTATTTCCGTCAGGGAGCATAAATGGGCCTAAATGCACCAACTATCATGGGATGTTGGTGCATTTATTATTATTTATTTATTTATCATAAATGTAAATCTTATTGTGGCCGCGGAAGCTCTTTCTGGCTGCACAGGCTTTTTATTTTTTAGCTAATTGGATCAGATGGAAAGGGGTTGAAAGGAGAAACTTCTTGCAATTTTATAAACGTTAATCATGTTTACTGACGTTACAAACAGCTGTTTAGAAGTTATAGATGAAGTAGACCGTCTACAGCTGCTGCAGCACCTTGGCTGCTGTCCGCTCGTGGATCAGCTGCTGTGTGAAATCATTCCTGTATCAGAGATCCGAAGAGTCGATGACTACAAGACCTATATTATTCCAGATATTATTTTCTTCAGAAATCTTAATAAAAATATTATTTGTCGACACCTGAGCTGAAGTTAGAACTAACGGGGCGTCGGACGGCATTTTTACATTAGAACAGCTGCAGGGCTGAGAGATGAACCTACAGACCAGATGGATCCAGCCGATCTGAACAATAAAACACTAGAATGATCTGATGAAGCTGAATAGTGTTTTATTGTTAAAAATGGCCACTTTGCTTTTTATCCACTGACGTCCTGCCTGGATGATGCGCTCTGGCAGCCTGTTTAACTTAAGAGAAGCGCGACAAGCTTCTGGGCTTCAGTAACGCTGCGCCTGATGGGACGTAAATTAACGCTGCATTCTAAAGCGTCAATAGCGGGGTGTGTGGCTGCTTTGATGTGAGTCGCTGCATTAGCTCCAAAGCCTCAACTTGCACGTGCGTCACCCCAGCAGATGACGTCGAGGTTGGATGTATATCCGATATGTGTTGCATGGCTGTTTAGACAGTGGCCGCATTTGAAAAGATCGGATACTATCGGATTTGGACTACCTCCTGATGTGGCCCAAATCGGATATGAAAAAGACCAGATGCAAAGTGGTTTGGGGTGTTTACACTAGCAAGAAGAAATCCGATCTGTGTCAATTGAGCGCAAAAAAATCTGATATTTTTGATGTATACACTTTTATTCATTTACTGAAACTAGTAGTCAAATGAACAAGAAATGTGATTGCATTGATTTGAGAACCAGCGGCGCTGACACACAGACCCCTGATCCAGTCAGCCTGGAATCCAGTCCACATGCATGCACGCTCAGATCCTCAGCATCACGCTGCATATTCATGACACCAACATGAGAGGGAGACATCTAAGCTGTGACTGTGAGAAAAACAACCATTAGAAGGCTGCTTCTCCATCTAGGGGACATGAAACATGTTATATTAGTAAATACAGCAGCTAAACTGCCTACTTTCTCTTTTTAATGAACGCTGCACATGTTCTGCGTGAAGGGCATGTTCCATTCTCTTCAGCAACCTCTCCGCCGTAGAAAGGCAAGGTTCTGTTTCAAACGGGAGTCATCCAACAGCTCTGGGAGGTCAAAGACCTTGATTATGGAGGATCTTCATGTATATTTCAGCTTAAAGGAGATTTCCCCTTCTTTTTTCTCCTTTTTTGTAGTTTGCAGGGACAGTGATGAAGCACTTCAATATCCTGGCCTGGTTTTTATGTCATGATAGAAACTTCTGATCAAACTTTATTAATTCCACTCATTATTCATTATTTACTAATTTATTTAGTAAAGATGGACTTGATGCCTTGGAATAAAACTCCAGCAGTGTATTTATCAACAACTTATGCACAAGCAACATAATGAATATATTTAACATTCAATTTAACAACTATATGTTTTATTGCATTCTGTAAATAGTATTACATTCTAGTTTTATTTCACTAAAAGTTGAAAATATGTCTTATTTTACTTCGCCGTATTGAAATGGAAGCTTATGTGTATATATTTGATAACCTGTGGTACCCTGACTCTGACCCATAGACTGTGAACTGTGTACTGTCTTCATCCAGTATTTCATATCTTAAAGGTTATAGATGACCCAGATTTTGAATAATATCATAATTCTAAAGGGGATTAATTTGTGAAAATACTTTCCATAAAACTTTAGAGAGAAATAAACAAAAAGTTTCATTTCTTTTACACTTTATATATACTTATACTTTTATTTTTTCTAATACATCGTCTCTGAGCTGGTCTCAATGGCATTAAGGAAAAAAAAAACTTCGGCTTCCATCAAACTTTACATTAGTCAGAGATTTTTATCTGAGGAACAACATAAAATGACTCTGCAATCAATGGATGTGCTGCAGATGGACAGGAGAGGGAGTCCAGGGGCCTGCTGGTGAACTTTGTGGGTTAGTGCAGATCAGCAGCTGAACAACTCCAAGACTTAGCAGATGATGATGGACTTCAAGAAGAAGAGGGAACATCTCCAGTCTATTTCCATTTAAGGGTCAGACATGGAGGGGTCAGGACCAGTATATACCAAGGACTGCAACTGGGGAACAAACTGGACTGGTCCAACAACACAGATAGTAACCACTGAAAGGGACAGAGTCGTCTGTACGGTAGTTCCTGAGGAGATGAGTAGACAGTTCCTTCTGTCTACTGGTCTCTTTTCTGCTGTGGTCTGTAGGAGGATGCTGGGTTACATACTGATGGGCTGGGCACAGAGCTGGACTCTCTGATGTGAGTGGCAGAAAAATAGAACCTTTAAAGGCCCATTTATGCTCCCTGACGGACGTAATTTGCGGCGTCCGTTCCAAGCGTCTCCATGCATCGCTGCCTTCATGCTTCCATGCGTCGTTTCTGTTGCTACGGCTATCCTCAGCTAAGCGGCAGTGCTGAGTTAATTATAAACTCCGCGATACAACGTTT
>JAVQJG010296194.1:0-10593 GCA_036024015.1 Craterocephalus amniculus | reverse complement strand
CCAATTTATCAATAGAATATGGCCGTTTTCATTTGTAAATTAGTCGGACTTAGTTGAATAATACAAACAGCAGGGGTGATTATTTACTTTCCTCTTAAAAAAAATACTCAGTTATGCATTGCCCTCACCAAGTAACCTCAGAGCGGAAAATGAAACTTAAGGCGAGACGAAGCTTTTCGATGCGTTTAAGTGAGCTTGGAAAAAACAATGTCAGCGTCACACGCAATGGTAAATGCATGGGTTCAATTTCAAAGCCAATAAAGAAAAGAGAAAAGAACAGTCCTACGGTATTTTAGAGGGGCTTAAGAGTAATTTAGGGGGGGGGGGCTCAAGCTCACCTAAAATAGGCTTAATAGGCTTTTATCCTGCAAAGGCACTAAACCTTGAAACTGTGAAATGAGCCTACTGCCCCCCCCATTAAAAAAAAAAATTCTTAGCTTCCCCCCAGAATTCTGAAGACCCCCAAGCGCACCTTGGCGGCCCCCACTTTGAAAACCACTGTTATAGAGCATTGAGTGGCAGTCCAAATTTCCTACCACTTATGTTCAATTTCATGTACTGTAGGCCTATTCAGTTTAGAATCTGGTGCTGATTTTTTTTTTTTTATCGTCAAATATTTAGTTACTTTTGTACAATAAGGAACTCCTCAGAGGAGATTAGTCAAGGGAGATTCTGAATACACTAAAAATCGAACCCAAACCATGCCAGCAAAATACTTCCCACAGCAACAATGAGTCAACCGATCCTTTTAGTTTACATGTCCACACATATTTTCCTACCTGCTACATGGCCATGTAAGGCGTTCCTAGGCGTTCTCAGGCCAGCAAAGAGATGTAATCCCTCCAACATGTCCTGGGCCTACCCAAAGGTCTCCTCTTGGTGGGATGTGACCAAAATACCTCCTCAGAGATTCATCCAAGAGGCATCCTAACCAGATGCCCGAGCCACCTCATCTGGCTCGGGCATCTGGTTAGGATGCCTCTTGGACTCTTGCCTCATTCTCTCGATACAGAGGAGCAGCGGTTCTACTCTCACCACTGACTTTAAGTGTCCCTGTTAGTAATGATACAAAATACTTAATTTCTTTGTCATGAGTTTATAAACATGTTTCATAATTTATCATATAGAAATCAACTGCCACCTCAGTAAGTTCTGATTTACTGTAGACTGAACAGACTGACAAATTATCTTTTTTTTTAGGATTCTCACTCTGCGTTCACACCAAGCGCTTCCAATCGCGTTCGCACCTGTATTTCAACGCGCGAACACTGGATGTTTACTCGCTCAATTTGGGAGAATTATTCATGCAAATCGAGCTTATTATTTACGTGAATGGAGCATATTTATTGGCTTCATTCGCCCTTCAAAAATAACTTTCTGGAGTGGGAAGGCTTGCTTGTCCTTTCAGTCAACAAAGGAGTTGGCTAAGCATGTTTATTATGAGAGAGTTCCAGCATTGTACCTGCTTTTGAAGTCGGCGTATTTGGGTCCACCAGATCCTTCAGAGCCACTCGAAGCATTTCACCATCCAGTAGTTAGCTAGGCTACTTCTGGATAACGGCCGCTTCCAGGGCTATTTCAGTTTCCTCACTTACTTTCCTCCAAGCCAGCTCCCTCTTGTTCCTGTTTTCATAGGACATATCCGTGGTGTCATACAGACACGGATGCCCACACACCGCTACTATTCATTTTCCCGATTGTTCACGTGTCAAAATCCGCTCAAGTTCAATTTACTCGAGGGAACGGGCGAAAATCACTCCATTCACATGAGTTGAACGCACGACTGGGGCTTTCCGCACCACAAATTCGCCTCAAACGCGCCGCCCCAAGCACACGGGGGTCAATTCGCTGTAGGCTCCAATATTACATATTAATCTTTGTTTGCCACAACTTGCAATAAATCTGGAATGGCCTGTTAATTCAAAGACAGGAGATGTGTGTTGTTAAGTACCTGAAATGATTTAGTTTTTCCTTTTTTTCCTTCTTCTTGGGGGGACCCCACATAAACTCGTACCGGAAATTAAGAGTTGGACAATATTGAACATCCTTAATCAATTTGTATGCTTTGTTTAACTGAAGTTAAAACTGAAGTTTAAACATCTTCTAATTTCTCGATAGCATAAAGTTACCCAGAATTATAAGTGTTTCTATACTAATGTTTTCTAAATGATGCATTCAACAAGCAGCTAACACTAGAATTGAATGTGAGCCATAGCTTATGCCTCATTAATTTTTTCAGTGATTTGATGCAAATGGATAGGGCCTCCTAGCAATCCCTTACCAAGCCCTCAACCAAAAAAACAGAAAAGGAAAAGAAAAACAACAAAAAACAATTCGCTTTCTTGCTTTCCTCTGGGTTATCCTGCTCTGATCAATAGGCCACCACTGTTTCATGTCTAGGTCTTTGGCTGGCAGTGCTGCAGAATCAACATGAATAATGCTGTTCCAAAAATAGACTTGGAAGGATATTCGGTATTGGACTTGGAAAAAGCACAGGGTCAAAATCAAAGTCCTAATTTAAACAACTAAATTCTATTGTGCTGTGAGCATGTTGATGGCCCTGTGTACATTTCTGCGCTGTATCTCCCAGAGCCAATTACAGCTGAAAAACAAATGTGTTGTCAGAAAACAAAAAATAAGTTTCACACTCAGGATGCTTGCAGATAAAAATACAGCAACACATTTTATAATCAGAAGAGCAACAAGCCAAGTGTCGGTATTTTTAGGGAATTCAGAGTCATAAGCAGAGCTGACCCCAGTCTACAGTACATCTTTCAGAAAGATTTTTATTACACTTTTAGTACATATACCTATATCACTGAGTGGGCTCTCAAACATTTCTCTTATAATCTGCTAACTTTATCTTTTAAAATCAAATATTCATAGACTGTCTTATATCATGAGACTCACACAATATGGACTGCTTAATTAGGTTAACATCTGGTACATCAATCACAGCTGCGGTATTCATGTACTTTAAAAAAAGATAATATGTAAATTGACATTAAACTGCTCATGCTGCTGTATAAAACTGCCATGTCTTTATTCTGCACAATGCTCGAGGCATATTTTAATCATCTTCACCGCTCCACAAATGCCAGGATTTGAAGAGCCACACATGTCAGAAAAAATGTGACTTTCTCACACGTACAGATACATAAATAGCACACATGCAAATGTAACTGACAAGCAGCAGGGTGCGGGTGATGGCAAATCATGGTACATACTGTATCTCATTACCTTTCATATTCATACCATTAATATGATTATTATTATACATAGCTGGGCTGAAAAAGTCAGCAATGCTGATGGGGAAATTGAGATTTACTTGCCAGAGTCTGAAAATATTTCAGTGTCTTGTTAGTTTGTCATTGGCAACCAAAACTTAAATGGGATGAACATAATGATGATGTTATGTTCAATGTTATGTTATGCAAATACTATATGACTCTAATGGCTAGATTTTTTTATTTGCATGGAAGGAGCCTATAGTCAATAAATTCATGGGTGATTTCATTGTCAACATTTCTATGCACGGCTCACCTAAGAGCACTGAAAGACATAGAGATCTATAGAGGAGTCTGTTTTAAAACATGTGCACCATGTCCCATGGGTAAACCAAAAATTATTGTTTTCAAGCTTAAAAACACAACTTCCTTACTGCTTGGAAATGGAGCTTAGCGAAAGTTCAGTCAGGAAGACCTGCAATGGTTTTTCATTCATCCTCACATAGCTGTCACCCTCTCCTTCCCTCTCCTTCTCTCATTCTTTGCCACACTCTCTCTATCCTTCATTCCCCTCCTAATTAACCCTAATCAGATCCTCTTCTTGTTCAATCAGCACCTGTGTTTGCAGCCAATCCCACTCAAGCGGGGGATTTAAATATTTTTCTCTCTACTACCGGCTTCCTTTCAGATCAAATTCGCAGCCCTCCTCCACCCCAAGCACCGCCTGCGGGCAATCTCATCTCTCTCTTCTGCTGCCTTCCTCCACCACCAGGTCCAGACCCCCGGGGGGAATTGCTTGTCTTGTCGTATGAGTAGCCTCTTCCCTCTTGGCAGATGACTGCACGACGGGGTCTACACGCCAAAGCACATTAACTGAACCCTGTTCAATAAATGTATTTCATCTCACTCTTTGTCTCTCCTGATTCAAATTAAAATAATGTTGTGACTCATTTAATTTACATCCACAACAGTCATTGTAAAGAATTTAATTGAACATCTCCAGTCACAGCTGTATCTCCTTTTCACTTTATTTCTATTTATTGATCTTTTTTAGTGAGATTTTAAAATGTATTTTAAATTTTTATTATTATTTTGCAGATAGAGAATTGGTATGTGTCTGCCCTGGAAATATACATGCATTTAAAATAGGTTCCCCCATAATTTTGTCTTTCTGGCATGTGCATCGGTTTGAAAAGCGGGGGAAAAAGCAAAGGCAAAAAACAAAAAACAATGCACTGATACAAGGAAAAAACTTTATAAATGACCAATGCATAACAGCAAAATCTTTCCCTGGAATTATGATTAACTTACAACTTGTAGTTTTGATGTGTCTGGTATTAGAAAAGAATAACATTGAACGTGTAATATGTTGATTGGCTCGTAGGGAGATCTTTTTGCTCTTGGACTCTTTGGTTGATCATATTTCCAATCATCCTGCTTTTAATCTCTTCATCTAACTCTGCTGGAAAGAAATACTCCATAAATGATCAAACTAGACCAGAGCTGTCTTAGTAATCACAAAGGTTTATTACACTTCTCTGCTCCATTTTATGTGTTTGCTTCATGTTAAGCATGTACCTGATGATGACATAGTCAACAAAAGAAACCCAATATGGGAAAATTATGGAGAAATTCTAATGTTACACTTGATCTTCCCAAAAAAATGTTTAGTTAGATAGTTTGCTTATCATCTACCAGCTTTCTCTTGCACTGATGGACATCTGAAAAGTTCTCTTCAATCTACTGCTACTCACATATACATTTTCTTTTTAACCCCCAACACTGTGTCACTGGTTGATGCTGTGTTGCCAAGCAACAGACGCTCTCCTCCCTTGCTGCTACTCCTCCCTATGCTGGGCTTTTTACCCTTCACTCTTTGACCCTTTTGGTCTATTTCACTCGCTTTGCCAACAAAGGTCTCTGCTCTGCCACTGTGTTAAAAAATAAAAAAATGGGTTCAGGGCGGTGGACCCCTGCGTGCTGAAGTGTCCAGATGGCCTGAAATGATATGGAGAAGCTCAGAAAAAAGGATCAAAAGTAGGATCCTCAGAGAGCTGGAGCGAACATGGAAACAGTCTGTACTGTAGCATAACTGATTTATATTATCATAAGCTGAGAAAGTATGCTATGATATTCACTTATGAGAAACATGAACCACTTTTCAAGGTTTTCATGTTGACTGGGTGTCCTGTTTAGTGTTATGATCATAAACTCATACCTTAAAAAAAAACATTCGGGGTAGCTGAACAGGGGCATGTAGCTTAAAAGGTATTTGAAAAAGCCTGTGCAGAACTAAGCAGGGCAGAGTGTCCAGCAGCTTGGAGAGTGGGTGGCATGTCCCTTTTCTGCAGCAAATTAGATCATGTCAGACGGTGACCATGACCAGGAAGCAGGAGGCATGATGAGAGCAGTGGTCATGGGTTAAAGTATGATCAGCACATTTCTGTGGTTATGTGAGTAGAAAAGATACCCTGAGTAAAATCTGTGGCTGGGTGAGTGCAGATGACCTGATGGTGTTTTTGCATCTTTAACTTTAACAAACTTTGAATGAATGGATACTCAACAAAATGGGATGGAAAAAACGAACAGATGGAAATGAAGAGTCATGAGTCCTTCATGGCATCCGTTTTTCTAATCACCATCTCAATCTTAATGCATCAGCAACAACAATCCAATAAATAAACCCTTTCACCTCACTTAGCAGAAAGCGAAACAGGCCAGCTCGCTTTCAGACCATTTGAACTCTGATGCATTATGACACATCACATCATGTTTTCAATCAGCTCAGCAAATAGAGTTCACAGTGGGGAAAAAATCCCACAGTGGGAAAAACATCCTTAACCAACAGTGGAAATGTGAAGTTTGGCTTAAAGGCATGCAACAACAATGCATGCTCCATCTGTGGATGAAGCCAGTCAAACTCAACCCACCAAACAGCACAGCAAGGTAATGATTCAGTATCTTTTTTTTTTCAAACAAAATGGTGACAAAAACACCTGCACGGAGCCGTTAATGGTTACACCTGCAGCAGCGCTATAAAAATAGGCAGATATGGTTTTTGGTAACTCAACAGATCTTCACACAACTATAGAAGAATATTCTTGACCTCAGACTAAATAGAGAGCATTCTCAGAACACATTGACCATCAAGAGACAGATAAGGACAGATGATCGGTTAAGCTACTGTATCTTCATAGGAAAGACAGAACTAAAACTGCGCTCTACGTGCATCTGCTA
Source organism: Craterocephalus amniculus (assembly GCA_036024015.1). Lineage (NCBI taxonomy): Eukaryota > Metazoa > Chordata > Actinopteri > Atheriniformes > Atherinidae > Craterocephalus > Craterocephalus amniculus. Next base: position 4,129 of record JAVQJG010296194.1, on the reverse strand, counting down.
TTTTGTTTTGAGAAAGAGGATGTATGAAAAAAACTTGTGTTTCGAGACCCACAAAATTGTGTATTTTTGAGGCGCCAGACTTCTCCAGATTGAGCATGAAGAATCACCATCAGTATTGTGGAAAACATCACACATAAAACATGATTTCATCCTAACGTTAGTGTGCTTCCACTCCCTGAGGTACACTGTTCATAATGAGACAATAAAATGCAGCAGACAGAGAGCCAAGCATGATCACTGCAGGTGTGAGGCTCTGATAAATGACAGAGAGGTCTCTGTGCAATAATTAGCGGTGTCTTCAGAGAGGCTGCAGAAAATGCTGCGCTCTCTCCTGTCTGATACATAATAATAGACCTGAAAACAAATATATTTTGTCGTGTGGCGGTATGGCTTTGTATTTGCCTGTGTTCATGGGTGGTTGAAGCAGCTTTGCTATTAAGTTCTATGTGCACGTGCATGCGTGCATGTCTGTGCGTGTGCACAAAATGGAACGTAAATGTCGAGGCTGTAAGCTTCTTTCTTCCTCCATTTCTCTTGCCTCCTGCAACATTAACTGTCCAGTTGCAGCATAATGGGGGTGAAACCGTTGCAGCATTCAGACAAAGCAATGTGCCGTCTCCCTGGTGTGTGTGAGAGTGTGTGTGTGGCTTCACATGTGAGAAAATAATAAAAAATGTAAAAGAAAATGTGCATTTTCAAAGAGTGTTTGTGCTGTGGTGTGCGAATAGGCTTTCTGCTGTTTTGGGGTGAAAGAACGAAAAATATCAGAAGGAAAGAGATTAAGTTCTCTTGGGAATGTGTGTGTGGGCTGCCATGCACACACACACATTCATGCAGCACAGAGTTTCTGCTTCTAAATCATGCAATAGAAGAGTTGAAGAAGAGAAAGCTGCACTCTGACGTGTCCGCCTGGGCTGGGGGAGGCAGAGGGAGGGCAACAGGGGAGAGAGGGGAGCTTCTTACACTTCTATGCGTTAACAAACACCCGATAAAACACCTTGCCACTGCTGGGCAGTAATGGTGGAGAGATGTGGTGGAAAAAAAGAGAAAAGAGGCACCAAATATATATGGAAAGAAAGGGGCTGAATAAGGGATGAGGACATTATGGAAGAGGGGAAAAGAGCGATGTGTAATGACAACAAAAAGCCGGATGATAAAAGACTAATAACCATCTCGACATGCTGTACCCCCTGGGAAAAGAGCAGAGGCTTTCCAGCTTTATAGACGAAGCACTCCCTCTTCTACACACACTTAAACAGCTTCCATTTTTTGGGCACGACTTGAGCATTTCACAAACACAATCAAGCTCGTGATGTACTCATACAGCCTCTGGTTTCCCGAGGGAGCAGCAGTGGAACGAGCGATGAGTGTGTCGGGTATTAAGTCAATACTTTTGTGACTGCTGATCTCATCAGGAGCTCGTTCATGCAGACTCACAATCCTCCAGGAAGACGGCAAACACAGGGGCTTTGGAGACGAGGGTGAGGATGGAATGGGAGGAGGAAAGAGGAGAAGCAGGTGCATGGTAAGCGAGATGAGAAAATTGAGATGGGGATTCACAGTCGAAGAAAGGAAGTTGAGTTAAAAAATGCAAAAGGGAAAAATGAAGAAAAATGGAGAAGATTAAACAGAACTCTTAGATAAAATAACACTGGAAGGCAAAGAGCTGAAGAAGCTTCTTTGTCTTTGTTGTGTTGTACATTCATCCAGATGCAATCCAGATGGGAAGTGGAAGTTACTTTAGATGCCTCTGGCTCTGCAAATAAAAGTCCCATTTATTTCTCATCCCATAGAAAAGGTTATGCAATGCACAGTTGAAGCCTGCCTCTGACTTGGATGAAACACTCTTGGTTTAATCATCGCCACAAATCATGCAATGCATTGGAAAATATCTAGTCAAATAAAAGGCCTGAGGTACAAGCCTTTGTACAAATAAAAAAACATGCTATGGCAGACATGACTCTATGCCATCACAAGATTATGACCAGATTTCAAAAGTCTTGAATAGAAATGGAAATAAATGTGCATTTGGTCCATTGCTAAGAACTTTTTCAGAATGATTAAACCAGGATGCATGATACTGACAGAAGATGATGATCAAGGATGCTGCTTCGTGGTGTCCTCCGATTTCTTTTTTAATCTAATAACTCTAACAAAATATAATTATCCATTCTGTGATGTTTGGTCATTTTTACTTTTTTCCATTATAAACCAGCCCCATGACAAGACTATGCATAAATTAGACAAAATTAAAATTGAATTATAAAATCTGTGAATGAAGAGGGACAAAAAAATGGCTATAAGCACTAACACAGCCAGAAATAGAGGAAAAACTTGCCTGAATGGAACAAAAGTATCCATTTTGGATAAACTTAAAATAAGCCACAGATTTATCAGTAAAACAAAAAGTAGGGTAAGCATAATCCTATATATTCAAAAAGGAGTATGGAGAAGTAAATAAAGTCACTTGCTCCACTTTTTTGAGTTCTTATTGTGACAAACTGGGGCATGTTGCCTGTAATTGTCACATTAAGATTGTTAGGATGGTTACAGAATCAGTTCGGCTGAGATAAGGATATTTATTTTTACTGTAGTAATGACATTTACAGAGTGTCATTGAACATGCCAGAAGTTCAGTCAATGCAGTAATCGATGAATTTTCATGTTTACATTATATGGAAAGAGGAGTCAGTCCCCCACAGCAGTCTGTCTGTCCTCCTGTCAATAAATTATCAACGCTGGATCACACCTCTGTAAAATGTGTAACTTCAGAAATGCTGAGGTTATGATTATGATTAATCATGAGCCCCTTCAAACATAATGCCCAAGAGCAGCACGTGAGCATGTGTTGGGCACTGGATGACAGACTAAATTACACATAGCTGCTACTATAAGAGCAGACTTTACGGACTGGTACAAGACTGAGAAAGAAGCTACTGACAAAACTGGGAGTTTTGGCCACACGAAAAAGAATAACTGAGAGAAGTCTTTATCTTTTTAAATGGGTATGATCTTTATTCATTCAAGTCAACGTATTTAAGCTATAATTGTTCTTTAGAAGCAGAAGCAACTGATTTTATGCTATCAGTCAAGACATTATTTGTATTTGTAACCCACACGAGGCTGAATTATTGGTCAAGGACGAAAATTCGGCCATATGTCACAACTGATAAGCCATAGATGATACTGTTCTATGCGTCCAATCTTTTTTCTAAAAAGGTGTTGTTTATCTACAGTACTGGTGAATAGGTGATTCTCTCCTCAAAGCAAGCATCCAAATCTTCTGCTTGTCATCACATTTCCCTGTGCTTTAACTAAATTTACAATAATTCAAATGTGTGCTTTTTTAGTGCGCTGCGGCTATAAATATTGGGGCTGCACATTGAAATTTACGTCATATATACCTCATAAACCAGCAGATAAGAAAATTTAAACTGCCTTTATGCGATACTGTTACTAAGCAACCACCAGCTGATCCCGATATAATAAATGGAGCCATTTCTGGGATTGTGGAAGTTTAATGGAAATAATTTGAAAAACAAGTAATAAAACCAGCTGAACGGCATATGCACCATGTACAATCACACCTGGTGTAGGCAGTTTTGTTGGCTAGAGCGGAAATTTAAATGGAATACTTTGTTGACCGACAGCATACATTCAATGTAGCCACAGTGATAAAAAAAATCTTAAATGGTTGAAACTCAGTGGACCCAGACAGAATGCAAATATGTTTGTCACTAGTCATTTAAAGCTAGACAGTGAGAGGATGGAACAAGAGCTGTGGAGGGAATTCTCAGATGTATAGTCATGAATATCTCACAGAAAACATCTGATGACTCAGACAGCAGAGAATAAAAATAAAAATTGGCAGCATTCAAAAAAGGAAGTGAAATGTGGCAAATCAAATCACTGAGTGTAAGGGCCTTTTCACATGGCGTGCTCGGGCCCGGTCCGAGTACGTTTGACCACAAATTTTGTCCATGTGAATGCAAACAGGCCGGGCCCGGGCGCGGCACGGGTGGCCCAGATTGGGAGGTAGTCCAGGACCCGGGCCAACCGTGCTCGAGCACGGATGGATGGCTTGTGAACGCAATCCGGGCCGTGCCGGACGTGACATGTGGGCTACAAG